>JAOEHT020180287.1:0-19716 GCA_025448195.2 Parazoanthus atlanticus | reverse complement strand
AGAAATACTAATGTAAAATTCCTCCTTGTAGATACGTATTTATTGAGCTGCTGATATTGTAAAATATATCTATATGCTACAAATAGCAATAAAATAAGTTTCAAAACCAAGGAGGAATTTTACATTAGTATTTCTAATATGTGATCAATAAAACAAAATACATATACGCGTTTTAAAAAACTTTTCGTTTCCCATTGATATTTTTTCTTTAACTCAATAAAAGGAATCTGCAGGAAAAATGTGTTAACTATTTCAATAAGGTTTTGTTTAAAAAATAGCAAAAGCAAAATAACAATTTGAGCAGAAAAATGTAAATGTAATGCTTTATAAAAGATGTAACGGTATCGGCGACGAAAAAGAAAAGTCAGTTGCCATGGAAATGATTAAAATACTTTATGGCAACGCAACTGACTGGTCGATAAGGAAAATGGTTTTATTGCCAAATTTTGTTAAAACGGTCCCTAGAAAAAAAGAGATTTGGTGTCATCATTATGTCAACACAATTTAAAGTCAATTTTGCCAATTTGGCATTTTTTCAGGTTGATAGTGCAATGGATCCGATGAAAGAGAATAGAGTTAGTCGAGAAATATCAACACTTAAGGCACTTAAGGACCGTCATTATAGCATTAACGTCATAGCCAATTACGAGAATATAATTACAAATTCAAAGTAGAACTTGTCCTAATTAATATCTATGCAAATTTTTGTTTGCTTTTATTTAATATTAAGAAAGTTGTGGAAGAAATACAAAAAAGCCCAGCCCTTTTCTGATTAATCCTCGAAATAGACATGGCCAGGACAGCGCCTGATTCAAAGGGGAGGGCGTAAACTTGACCTCCAAATGGTTACACAACAATGCTGGCAAAATAGCAAACAGGCAGCTTTGGCCTATCTAGTTACTTTCCAAGACAGCAATCAGTTTCAATTAAGAACTGTTGCCGTGGCGCCATTACTGCCGCCATCTTGGATTTTTCGAAAAAAAATCTTTTTCAAAGTTTAGCAGAATTTTTTTGAAAATAATAGAAAAAAATTATTATCATGCTGAAATAGGAAAATGTCAAAGAATATAACAAAAAGAAAGTAAGGCATATTATGAAAAAGTTACACTTTTTTTTATCGAACTCTAGTTTGCATAACGGATTCGGCATAAATTATATGTCATGTGGTCAAATAGTTAACGTCAAGAGATGATTCCTTGGTTGGACAACAGTTACCGCAAGTTTCATTTTAGTTGCTCCAACGCTTCAGAATTTAGATCGATAAAGCTCTTTTTGGGGGGATCACATGGACCTCTCTCTTTTCGAGGGTTAAACCTTTTGCGTGTAATTTGGAGAATTTTGGCAAACTAAAGTGTACATCCAGGACTGTTTTCTTGAAAGTTGTTAAAATTACACATGTATTTATTGCCGAAAAATTGTGCTTACTAACTCGTACACTGATTTTTTCCTGGCCCAAAGAACTCTCGACATACGCAACGAAGCTTTGCGGATGTGTTTAAACAAAATTAGCTTGTTACGTCATGATAAAACTGGGTGCAATCCAGGAAATACACGAGAACTAGAAAACATAAGTAGAACATATATGAAAGAAAGGTTGTTCGTCGCTAGACACAAAATAAATACGTGTCGGCCAAGAGCTGAATGTATTCTGTTTGTCTTCCGGATTTGTTTCAATCAGACTGTTCTTAAAATTTCAAAGTGGATTAAACGGGGGTCAAGAGGGGATGTAGTTTTTATTGCATTTAAGGCTTAAAATTATTAAAATTAAGTCTTAGAAGTTTATAAAAGTGCTTTCAAATCGAATAGTTTTGCAGATATATAGGGTAAAAACTATATTATAGCGAAGTGAAACTGACGGAGAATTGGAATTGGACGTAAGTAGTAACTGGTTCCAAAGTTGTAACAGTGCACAGTTTCCGTGCGTACATGGAATCTTGCACCCTTTGCACTTAATGGCTTGGGGCGGTTTCCTAAAGTTTGTTTCTTTAATGAAACATTTCGTCTGACCTGTTCTATGTGATCTTGCCATTACGGTATCCTAGATTTGCTGCCTTGGGTTAGTTTTCCCACATACATTGTACATCAGCAACACGTGTACCATGAAGGTTACTTGGAAGACACTGGTTGTGTTCATTGTAATCTTGGGTGTTCTGGTGCAAGTAGCTGATAGTACCTGGGGGAAAAGGAGAAAGAGGAGGAAATACAACAGAAATTACGGTCAGTTGCAATGATGTATTTCTACTAGTGTGACTCGTTCTAAATCTGTAAGCCAAAATACTACCTTAGTATGTTGACTGCAGTTGTTGATTACTACTTTTAAATGTACTGATTTAAACTGTACAATGTAAAGATCGGTTAACGTACAAAACTGCACAACGGCGTCATAACTTCTCTTCTGAGAATGTTGTTCTGTGCTTATGACTTTCATAAAGCTCGGTCAGTAAATAATTGCAAGCATGCCTTTGATATTGTAATCACTAAACATAACAAATTGAAATAGACAAACACAAAATCACTACTAAGTTCCGGCAGCTCCCTTAATTGTTCTGACTCAGTCTAAGAGTTATAGAAGCACTTAGCTTTACATAGATAAAAACCCCAACAATTTACCCTTGAACAATACTTGAAATACACGCATGTACGTTTAAGAATCCATATTTAAATAACAATTTTAAAGAAGAATCTGAGGATTGAAGGGTCAGGTTCGGGTTCAGAACCATTCTTTCAACCCATAGCAATTTTATCATGCAAGAAATAAGAACAACTTACGAGCGATATATAAACAGAAGCTACCCCAAAGTAAAAAATGCTACCAAGACGATCTTACCTCTCGGGAAGATAATAGATGGCAACTTTGTTACGATTATTGTACACCTTAAATGATAATGAACTTGAACTTGATTATGTCTTGTTTTGGCTTACTTCACGTTGGATTATTATTGCTTTACATTTGTTGATTTTCAACTAAATATCTGAAGACATAAATTGACCATAAGCTGGCGTATCAAATTATATGGCGTATTATTAGTTAGAAACAATGTTTATACATTTCAACGAGTCTCATCAGTCCAGCAAGATTGAAATAGAGACTGGCCAGATTACGTTTAACTATATTTGACGTTTGATAATCGGCCATTATTCATACTATTGGACTTGCATCTAGCTAAATTAACTTAATAGATACCTCTAGTATGTATCTAGGACCAATTTATTTCAAAAAGTATTATAATAATCAATTTTGCTGAAATCAGCAGATTTAAACTCGGCTTTTTTAGTTATAACAAGTACTTCCAGTTCACGCGCATATTCAAAACTAATTGTTCGACAAAGTCTTTTTTTATTTTACTATATTGGATTCAAAAGATTTATATTTATCTATACAACTTTGAAAAGAAAAGAGAAACTGTATTTATCCTTAAACTGCTCCAGATTTTTTTTGGTAATAACATTATTATGAAGTAAGTGTGGCGCTGAGTCGTCAATACCACATTGTATTTGCAGCTAGTAGGGAGAAAACGTATTTCGTGTTGGGCGGAGTCGTTCATTTTCTAAGATATAATTATTATTGACACGGAACAAACATAACTAATAACTCATAATTTTACTTAGATTGGTATATCACTTTATGAACGGAAAACATCTTAGTTTTCATTTGACGCCGGCTAAATTACCTTATTTGGAATGAGTTTCATAAGGCAAAAACGTCTAGGGCTACTCGTTCATCAAATATCCTAGTATTAAACATATTTTTTAAAAATAAGATTTAGCAAATAAACCCCATTTGACGTCTGATGTATCGGACGATATTCTCTTCGTGGCTGAGAGATGGGCAGACAAACGAGTAGATGTCTCCAGCTTCGCTGACAGTTCAAAGTGCTGTGAAGTTTTGAGGAAAGACGTAATGTCAAGGGATCCTGTTAGTTAGCAAAATGTGCGACACAGTTCTTGCATGGCAAAGAATGACAAGTTGCTATAGGCGAACCCTTGATGACGTAATTGTTTAAGATTAAAGTTTCAAATAAACAGAATCCACATAATGAAAGACTGTGGTACAGTTGGTACTCTATGAGCATGACAAGCCGAGTATTTTTTGAGTAGCGAGTTTCTTAAAAGTAGATTGTATGGTTGGGTGGCAAAAGGTACCACCTAACCATATAAATCTCTATACTTTCCCATACATTTTCTTTAAAATCCTGGAAATTTCGCGGCGTGCAAACATTTCTTTTTTCATGCAGTTCTATTGTGCATTCTTTTGCAATTTTTCCCACTGCCTCCGGCCCCTTTCCCCCGCCCTCAAACACAAGAAATTAAATTGTCTGCCTAAAATAAAAAGAAAGTTGCAAGAAAATATATCATTCTTTTTTGAGAAGTCTGTCAGTTCTAATCTTGGACTTCTTAGGTGGGCCTGGTGGTCGTTGCATTTTCTCATCAAGGAATACTGACTTGCGGGACACCGTAGATTTGTAATAATCACGATGTGGGCCGGATGTTAAACAAATGACTTGTACAACATGCCCGCCTTCTTGAACGTCTTCTTGGGTTTATGAAAACTTATTTTTAGCAAAGCTGCAGTAAATTTTCTTGAACTTAAAAGAAAGCATATATTGACAGGTTCAAATAAAACGTATTAAAGAATAGAATGATAAAAACGAAGAGTAGAATAAATTTTGTCAAAAATATGGGGTTTTTTTGCTTCAAACTTTAACTTTAAAAATATTATACGTAATAACGTAATTTAATTAACGTCAAAAATGTGTCCTTAATCGGACTAAAAAGTAATACATACGACTCTCATTCTGATTGATTTAAAGCTTCAGGTACAATGTCAGAAAAATTTGAGGGTAGTTCACCCCACCTAGACCTCCCCAATGAACGTTCGAGGGGAAAAACGATCGCACAATACTCCCCTCCCCCCCCTTAAAAAAATAAATAGAAGATTTAGTCTCTTTTGATGCCTTCTTACGCATTTTGAGGGCGAAATACTGTTACAAAAACAAAACATCAATTTAGATAGACGGGGAGTTACAAGAATTCAGAAAACGTTTAAAAAAATAAAATAAACAGTTGAGTTGCCTAGTAAGCGTTAGCCTTTATGATTACAAGTGTTCAGCGTGTGTTCAGGCGTAAGTTGACAGTTAGGCGTGCGACTTGTACGTCAGCAGTATGTGCAGGTGACTTTATTAAAGGCAAATGAAGCTTGTGCAATAATAGTGAAAGATGAGGCGGTTAAATACCATATTTAAAATCCTATTTTTTTAATACTGTATGATTTACACAATGTACTACTATATTTGTAAAGTACTACTTCTCGCTTCATATAATTAGTCATGCTCATTCTCTGCTGAAAAAGTGAAGACACCCTTTTCCACTGCTCAAATTTTGCAGATCTCCCCCTTCAACCGCACAAAAAATTATGACCCTGCCCTATTTTGCACCAGCGATCCCCCCTCTAATTATTTACCCGCCCCATAATTCAGCTCAATAAGATATAGATTTAGAGTTTTCTATGTTTTCAATCCACATATCAACTATTGTTATTTGCACTAGCTGCTAATTCTTTCTTCTCTTTAGATCTCATTAGAGGCATTATATAAAAAAACTGATAAGAATTACAATTTTATTTTCTTTAAGTTCTTTGGCTTATTATCCTGGCAGCATAAACCACAAAAGGAGAATTAGAACAATTACACGATCAAATAATTTAAGAAATCTTAAGAAGGTCTATAGTGCGTTGGCATGAGAAAGGGGACAATCTGCTAAGTATTGCTTTGTCTGAAAAGCGAAATTACGTTCGTAAGCATAAAGAAAAATCAAAACTTTCTAGTGGGAAAATAATGACAGTACCTTAATACTTTAAGATCGGGAGAATATGACGATAACAACGATGCTTTATTTTCCACAAATGTGCCAAAACTCACTGAACAGGAAATGAAAATGTGCGAAGAACTATTAACAATGGAAGGATGTATTAACACTGTTTCATCTTTACCGAATAACAAATTACCCGGAAACGATGGATTTACAGGTTAACTTCATAAAACACTCCGGCCTATTATTGGCAAACTTGTAGTTAATGTCAAGGATTCGTACGTGAAGGGTAAATTGGCTGCTTCCCAGCGACATGCATTTATAACCCTTGCAGCAAAAAAGAGAAAAAAACCAAGTCCTTCCTTTGCAAATGGAGACCCATCTCGTTGCTTAATGTTGATTGTACAATCGCCTCTAAAGCAATAGCACAACAATCGAAATTGGCAAGCAGCGCAAATTTGGGGGATTTATCTCATAAACTGTGTAATTGGCAAAATTTTTAACAAGAAGAAAGAAAATTAAAGAGAGTGTATAGTGAAATTACTTTTTGTACGTATGTCCGCGCAAAAAACACCATACGCTCTTAAAATTCTTGTTTCTTAAAGAACTTCGCCACTGTCGCAACTTTTTAGATTAATCCCTAAATTTTCGCCGCTTACGAACTTTGACTTGTTCTTTCCATGTCTGATATTAAGAAGGGCTAAATACAAGTTTTAGATTGACATGCAATTCGTGATAAAGGTCTATTTAAAAACTTACTCAGTAATCCCAAGCGTACAACTTCGATTGGGGAATTTTAAAAATCAACAAAGCTAAACCACTAGTCATATAAATTATGATATTTCTACAATACCCAATTAAACTCGAAAACACATGAATATATGGAGAAAATCAGTACTATTTTCACGCCTCTGAACTCGACAGGCTTATCCCTCGGACGACCAAGCTATTATTAATAACAAATCAAGCTGTGTGGAGGGGAGGGCGTCAATCGAAACCCCACGATTTTCAAAATTATTTTCCATAATAACAATCAAATTTTAATTAGAAACTGTTGCTATGGCAATGGTAGTTTCACAACATGTCTGCCATCGCAATTCTTGTTAACCATCTTGGTCGCCATCTTGGTTTCATTCTTTTTTAACTTAATAGCAATAACGTATTTACAGGCTCAAATACAAAACTATTCAAGAGTACAATAGAAAAGAAGAAAGTAGAACAAATTTTGTTAAAAACGTCTTAGTTTTTAATTCAAACCTTAATTTTACAAAAAATATAAGTGATGATGTATCCAATTGATGTCAAAAAATATTTTCAAAAGTCGACTACGATTCTGCAAGTTCTTTCTTAATGCATCAAAACTTCAAGTTTATGTCGGAAAACCCTTGGGAGAGGGGTTATCCCATCCCGCCTCCCTTCGTTGGCCGCTTAAGGATTAACCAATTTCACCGCCAGTTTCGACTACAGCAGACATTTAGAGCTAGAGGTGCGCATAAGTGTCCACTGTTGATGTTAACAAAAATTGACGTGAAAAAGTAACTCATCGAAGGTGTTTATTTAAACACTGCACTTGCAGACATTTTATAACTTCCTCAAACATGTCGCAATGGAAATATGTATGGACTTTTTTCTTCTTAGATTTGTTTTAAAAACTTTCCCAAACTTTTCTTGTGACAATTTTTCTGTTGCAGGATAACTACTAACAAACATTTTTATCACTGCGCAATAATCTCCGCAGGTTATGATCAATGTACGTTGGTCACTTGCCCTGAAAACACTGAGTGCAAAATAGTGGAAAGAGAGGTTTGGTGTATCTCTAAGTGTAA
The DNA here is from genome assembly GCA_025448195.2 of Parazoanthus atlanticus. Classification (NCBI taxonomy): domain Eukaryota; kingdom Metazoa; phylum Cnidaria; class Anthozoa; order Zoantharia; family Parazoanthidae; genus Parazoanthus; species Parazoanthus atlanticus. The sequence goes on along the minus strand of JAOEHT020180287.1, from coordinate 12,082 downwards.
CAAAATTTGCCCCAAGAATCTCTACAAACCAGTTTGTGGCTCAGACGGAAGAACTTACATAAACAGGTGTGAACTCGGGAAGAATAATTGTGTGACCAACACTCGCGTCACAGTACTTTATGAGGGACTTTGCCGAGGTAAGTTGCTAGTGTAGAAGATTCTAAGTTATTTCTGTGCTAAACTTGTAGATAACTTCACAAGCTTTAGAACATTGATTTGGGTTATTTGGTCTGTTTCAATACACAACTTACCACAGCTGCAAGTTACCTTTGTCTATATGCTGCTCAGTATCTTTAACACAATAGATTTTTCGAATTAATCTGTTGATGTCGATGTGGACACTGAATTAACAGGGTACCGCTGCAGGTCTCTTACGAACCCTAAGCTGATGGATAATATGAAAGGATGGTATGGATATGACAAAGAGAAAAAGAAACGCAGCACTGGACGGTATCACTAATGCCAGTTATCTAAGTGTAATAAACAGTAAGCAATAATAATATTGATATTTGATCTCTACAGTTGATGGAGGATGGACCCAATGGAGTCAGTGGTCAGTCTGTAGAGGTCGATGTGGACAGGGTCAACGGGTCAGACAAAGGTCATGTAGCAACCCAAAGCCAACGAAAGGAGGGAAAGAATGTAATGGAAATAACATGGAGACACAGAATTGCAACACTGGACGGCCATGCTTCCGTAAGTCTTAAGTATCTCTACGCTTGTGTATTGATAAGCTGAACTACAAATGACAAGTAGAAAAGCAATAATATTTTCCATTTCCTTAGTTGACGGAGGATGGAGCAATTGGAGTCAGTGGTCAGTCTGTATAGGTCGATGCGGACAGGGTGAGCAGAGCAGACAAAGATTTTGTACAAACCCCAGGCCTATTAATGGAGGAAAAGCATGCGAAGGAAAGAATGGAGAGACAAGGACTTGCAACACCGGACGGCCATGCTCTGGTAAGCTTTTAGCCTTTCTACTCGTTTGTACTGATATACTGAACTATGATAGACTAGCAGTAAACATATAATGCACTTCCTCAATTGACGGAGGATGGATCGATTGGAATCAGTGGTCAGTCTATAGAGGTCGATGTGGACAGGGTGAGAAGGACAGACAAAGAACTTGTACCAACCCCAGGTCGATAAACGGTGAGAGAGAATTTTATGGTAATATAAATCAAACTCGCACATGTGATACATAAGGGCTGTGCCCCTGGTTACTAAGGAAAACGTTCTAGTTCTACCATAGTTTTATGCCTGATAATTACGATGGACACAAGTTTGTTAGTGTACTGATACTGATAGTGAACACAATAACTCGTAACACCTACTTTTAGAGAGAAAAAAGCAACTACACTTGTTTATTACATGATAAACAATTATAAACGGTGAGCATTAAATATGTTTGTTTTCCCAGTTGATGGACGATGGACCATTTGGAGCCAATGGTCAGTCTGTAGAGGTAGATGTGGACAGGGTGAGCAGGAGAGAAACAGGTCTTGTACCAACCCCAGGCCGATGAACGGTGGGAGAGAGTGTATTGGGAATGTAAAGGAGATTCGCAAGTGTGACCTACAGCCATGCCTCCAAATTCCTGGTAAGTAATAAAAGGATATTTAAATGAATCTGATACTCTTTATGGCGCCTATTCTATTTAACACTGTACAGACAATAGGGACTTTAAGAAGTTAGTACGGCTACGGCTCAGACAACGTCTACTGAAAACCAGTTTTTTTGTTTTTCTCTTTTCTTTCGTTTGCCACCTATTCTTTCTTATTGTTTTTTTATGAAAGAGTGCGAATCAACCGAACTGCAGACCCTGGTTGTAAAACAGAACTGATAACGGAACAGATTGTGTGTTCACATTTACGTTCTCCAGAAACCCCAAATCAATGGTTTTCACGTTGTAACTTCGGACTCGACGGTAGCCAGCTGGTCAGTTTGGTGCATGTTCACGTGCAGTGAATTGTCTTCGTTAAGTAAGGCTTTTGGTTTGAGCCTTCCTCTTAGCCGTAGCCGTGCTAGCTTCTTAAAGTCCCAATAAACATGACTGGAGCATTAAAAACTGAAGCGGCATTGGCAGCGAAAACTGAAGTGCAAATATCTACGATTAATTATCTTTTGATGAAGCGCCGCTTCGGAATCTTGACCTCAATGCGATTGAAAGAGATACTCAAGGATGTAGCATTAATCCCTAAGAAGAAGAATCAGAGGATGTTCTTTTTGCAGCGGTTGAGGGACCCACGTGTGAATGGCGAGTGAAGAGCTGATGTCATAATAGTTGTTTTAACTTAAATGGAATGCTCTGTACTTGATCGATACTGTCTTTCATTTTAATTTGCTTCACTTGATTATTTCTTTAGATACAAGAAGCTTTTAAACGCAAGTACCTGAAGAGACCTAGAGGCGGCATAGGGACAACATACACGTCCACTCCCATTGGAATGGTAAGCATGTCTGAAGTTGGACTAAGTTTGCCTCATTTTCTCATAAAAACATCTAAATTTAAACCAAAAATTGATGTGGTTTTTGCATTGCAAAGACTTTCCTTTTGAAATGACCAGTTTTATCCAATGGCGCCTTTGAAGTTTCGCACTTTTACATCAATCTACACAGCCATTTCTTACGATTTCAGTTAGTCTTGTTTGATTCCATTTATCGTTTCCTGTTTAAATCAATCAGCAGACACGTCGAAGGCTCTCTTAACTTCTTCTTGTGTAACAAGTTGAGAATCTTTTCAGTTTGATTTTCATTTTACGGGCCGGGAACCTCACTGGTTAGACCCGTGAGCGAGCGGGTGTTTCCTGCCTCTGACAATCTCCAACCGTAGTCAACAGTTTCAGTTCCGGCAAATCACTAAAAAGTTTATCACTGCCTTCCGAAGATTTCCGAATGTTATCGACAATTTTCCATAAGTTTGCTTTTCTTTAAAGCGTTTTTGATAGTTTTTGAAGATTTGTTGATTTTTTTATGAAAAAGCAAATAGAAAAGCTAAATAAGTTGTTAATATTCTTATCACTTGTATGATTAATTTTTCAGCAACTCACAGTAAACGCTGATAAAAGGATTGCGTGATCACAGGACGAGGCGCAAAGTATCGAGGAAGCTCAATCTTAAGAAGGCGACGACTTCGAGTATCGTCTGGGGGAGGCAACGTAAACTTTTGTCAAATCCGGTAACGAATGACTACAGCAGCAATAACTGCTTGATATGACAGGGCGGAAAAAACAGCGAAGATGCTGTTTTGTGAATCACGCACGTATTGATAAAATGCATCAAAGTAGTACATTATTTAATTTTTCTACCATGGCCCTATAGCTAAACGCCAGACAAAGCACAAATACGATCCTTCCTACCAAGGTAGAAGACCCAATATCGCGAAACCACCTTCCTCAAATTCTTCCGACATTTGCAGATATATTCATTTTTGATCCAAAGGTAGCTTTTCCACTAAATCTAAATTTGTAACTTAAGGAATCAAAGATGTCCTTAACACGAAACTACAGAAAAGCACGAGTACCGCTTTTCTGTTCTGTCACTTGATATTTGTAAATCACGGATAAACCAATGGTCAGCGACTCAGTAAATCGATTGATCTCTTGAACGTTGAACAGAGAATTTGTGACTGTTAATTCAAGCAATTGAACTAAAAGTTGTGTGTTAACACTTGTTTTTTGCGAACGAAAGCATGCAGATGAACCAGAACGCATTTGTGTAAATACCAATGGCAACTACCACGAAAAAGTGAGATTGTTATATGTGCGAACAAAGATTATTGTTATAAAGTTGAAGGTGAAAACCACATTTGTTCGGTAAGCGGCCAATCAATGAGAAACAAACAATGGTCTCAATAAAACCTATCAACTGCAGTAAATGTGTGTGTGTGTGTGTGTTGATTGTGTTTTGTATACATTTACAAGAGCACTTCGCCACTTGTGTAGATTTATTTTGGTAACTACCACTGATGGAAATGACACCTAAACTTACTGTTTATAACTACGAACAAAGTTTGTTGCTTTTGATGTTGAAGGTGGAAACCGGATTTTTTGGTACGCACCAACGTAAAAGTTTATGACTGAATGGTTTGCAAGCGTGATCTCAGAAAATCCTATATCAAGGCTGTGACTGCAGTAGATATGTTCGAAAGCGCGCGCGCGTGCGTGTGTGCGTGTGTATGCAGCATATTTGTATACATAGGTGTGCGTCTGTGTGTGTGTGCGTGTATACATGTACATATTCTAATACGTGCATGAGTATGTAAGTGTGTGTGTCTTCGAATAAGCAATATATATACATGAAAACATGTCATTTTTAGTGATATATGCATATCACTAATAACGTCATGTTTAGTTTTGGATTTTTTTTATTTTTTAATGTGCAGTTTGATCAATAATCGTTGATATATCATGTTTTTCGCCGTACAGATGGATGGAAAACCCTTCATCAGAGCAAAAAGCGACCTTTGAAGAAACGTAATATATCGGAGGCCACTTATGGATTTACCATTAAAACGAACCTTTCCGAAATTAGGACTAAAAACGTTTCTGCTATCTTCTTTATTAGAAGTGAGCACCAAAAGCGTGCATTCACTGACCTGCGTATGTAAAACTGAGTCGATACCAACAACAATGGCTAGTCGATAGATTTCACGATTCCTAAAACCAACTACTATAACTGAATTACAACTCTGCGTTTGAAGAAAAATGAAACTGAAGCTGTATAGTTATAATATGACTGACTGTCGGGCTTATGAAATAGAATAAAGTAACAACACTTCGACTAATTTTCACTGATTTCATTATTATGCGACCCGAGTGAGAGCAATCCTGGGTGTTTTCCGCCGCTCTGAAGGTTATTTTGTTCTGCTGTCACTCAAACCGTGTCTCAAACAGAGCCGCACCATGATCCGGCACTGAGTTAGGGTTGTGATTGTCTTGCAATGTTATTGTACACGCAGCTGGTCTATCTGTTAAGTTTGATCGACGTAGACCAAAAACCAACTTAAAACTCCATGCAAGCTAGAGGGCCACATAACAAAGAAAACAGTGCAAACCGAGGCTTCGTGCCCAGGCGTTTAGCCAGCGGCCGTTCAGTGCGGCCATAAAGCGCTCGGGGTTTGGTGGGAAGAACAAAGAAAGGGAAACATTACCTTTCCCACCATCACCCTTCCCAGAATATTATTCTTTTTACGTCATTCAGGTTTTAAACAACATATTTGCATAAACTTTAGAAAAAGTAATTGATTCTAAACTATTTGATTTATGCAATAGTGGGCAATCAATTAAGCAAACCTGTGTTTACTTTCGTTTGTAACTAAGCTGCTTTTGTCAGAGAATGACATTTAAAGCTCGTCTACCCAAAGTTTAAAAGTTGACTAAAAAGTAGAAACTTAAAACTTTACAGAAACATAAGTGGTTCGGTTTTTTTAAGTCAGTTTAAGCATAAGATCTTGAAACTTGAGTTTAATATTTCAGTTTTGCTTAATAGGCACAAAACCTAGTAATATTAAATGTTACAATTGACACTATTTAAAATCTAGAAGTACAATGTAATAGTGTAGTGAGAGACTCAAAGATATTTTAAAGGCTGCCACGAACAATTACTAATGTTTACATAGAGCGCCTGCGAAGGTTGCAATTAACAGTACAGAGAATCTTCAACAAATACAGATAATGTTGACTTAGGGATTTCTAACTGCTATAAAAATGTTTGCGTAAATTGATTATGTGTTTAAGAATCCACTTTCAATAAACTTTTCAAATTAAGGGGAGGCGAATAAGTCACCAGTCGATCGACAAATAGTTTTCAGATATCCTTCATCCCTTCTAATCAAAATCTAATGGAACTATTACTGACATAATTTGTTAATTACCCTAAAAAACCTCATCAGATAATTTTTTGCTCTTTCTGTTTTAAAATATAATCTTCACTGAGTCCGCTTTGAACAGCGACATATCTTTATGAATGTTGCAACTTGATTCTAAGTGAAATCTGTCAAACTAAGTACAATAACTTTAACAGCAGCACGTGAACAGCTGTCAATATTCCCGTTTGAGAGCTCTGAATAGTCATCCAAAAACGCACAGGACGAGAGAGCACTAGAGTCGAACCATCTGTTTACAATGTACGCCGAACATCTCACTTTGAGTGACAAGAAACTTCGTGATAAAACAAGAAAATGGCTGTCTCGCAAGATCTCAATCAGTAGATCGACGCAGAAGTGATATTTTCCACAATAAGTTTTGATTCGAGAGTATAGCATAGCCCAATCAGATCGCGTGTAACATACCATTGGCAATGCAAAAAGCAATGGCGAAGGAACAAATAGAGATATCTTGTTGCTATATTACGAAATCTAGTTTTCTATATTTGTGTTTGCACCAAAAGCTATAGTCGGATCTTACATTTACTTTATTCAAAAAATGATAATAAAAAATCAATGCTCGTGCTAATGAAAAACCCGGGTTATTTTTAAATGACCAAAGCTAACAAACGTTGTAGACGAGACAATGAAAGAAAAAAAAATATCCATTTCGAGCCGCTTTTTCTTGACACCTAACATTAAAAATGTGATATGCCAGTTCAAACCGCATATCATGTCGTTATTCATGATTGTTTACGGCTTCTATAAATAGTACTGCTGTTACTTTTTCATCTTCCTCTTGAAAAGCAAACTGACACTGTTTATAATGCTAACTAATTTGAAATTACACTAATTATTTTGTAACGTGTTTTCACAATATTACTAATTAGTTCCACAGCGTTGATGCTTCATACTCTTTCTAAATGATAACCTCTCTAAATGTAAAATCAATTTTAAAAACAGAAACAGTTCGTCTCTGTTAAATAAATATATTAAAATCTCTAGAATCACCAATTGTGTCCGTACTCTTGGTATTTATGTGACGTCAGAGACGCCATGTTGGCGCCCCTTTACAATGGAGTTGTAATTAGTTTCTTTTTTTAGGGACACCAACATGGCCGCCATGCCCTTTGTCATTTGATTCCCTGGTGATTGAGTGAAAAACAGCAATTGGGAAGATTACCAGGCTTTGTAATAGCCCATTTCCGACTTACGCTCCACTGCTCACAAACAAAACCTTCAAGTCGAGGCTAGGTGCTCACTTTTCATACATTTGTTGTATTTTTGAGCACTTGGCCTCGACTCGATGCTTGTTTGTCGGCAGTGGAGCGTAATTCGGAAATGGGCTATTACCATCTCACAGCACGATTATAAATACATTTGATCTATCAAAACTATAGTAATCTTTATTGTCAGTCCTTGAGTACATGTACATGTCATTGGGACGACAAGAAATCAAAGTCAACTGAACTCAACCTTCACAGAGAACATCTTATTGCGGTAGGAAACTGATATGTCCATTTAGTTGTATTGATTCTGTCAACAACACTAACAACAGATCAATTTTTGGAAGCAAAGCAATGACATTTATTTGAAAGAAAAGTAACGTAACTTAGAGAAATAATCAATGAGTCATGCAGATAAAAACATTATTCCAACTCTCATAGATTCAGTTCAAGTCATTATAAGTATTAAGTTGCTAAACTTCTATTAAGCTAAAGTGGGGGAGCAACTGGATTAAAAGACAGATGCGTATTCATCTGAATTACAATTGCTGATCAGATACTGTATTTTAGAAACAAGATATAAGAAACAAAAAAACATTCATAAAAGAAGAAAAATGAAACTAAAACTTTAATCGCATGAAAAACCAGTTTAAAAAACTTAAAACTTTCTTTTGTTTCTTACTCATGATTTCGTAGAAACGTTTCTTAAAAATTGTGGTATTACGAAAGACTCTTGCAATGGCGGTAAAACAAGAAATAATCTGAGACATAACCACTTCCAGTTTGAACAGTTGAAACAAGACCTGATACTTCCATCTACACTCTGGAACATCAATCGGAGGCCACCCGAAGTGTACTGGTCTTAAAACTGCGTTTTAAATTTATCTTCTATTCCCTTGTGTTTTAGATTACCTTCTAATCCCTTGCAAAATTTCTAAGGTAGCATTAAGGACCGCGTGAGTTGGACAACGCCCTATCACACAATGATCAAGATTTTACTAGTTGCGGCTGCCCTTGCCAGTGCTGTTGTCTCTACAAACAGTCATACAAGTAAGGAGTTTTTTAAAGGTGTAAGTTTAGTATAAATTATTTATATCGATTTAAGGATATTCTAAATCCATTTTTCTGTGGACACTGAGAAGAGAACAAAAAGGTTACAAAATATGAAATTTTGTAATTTCAAAAAATAAAATAGAAAAACTGAGAATCTAACATTCAGTTATATGTGTCAGAAAAGATGAACGTTGTATCATAATTTAGCAAGAATTGTAAACAAAAATCCGTACTAGATTAAAACCTACTTATCATAAATCACAGTATTCAAGAGCAAACAAATTTGCAACATACGGATTGCGCTTGATTAGTTTCGTTATATAACAATATATTTTCCCTAGCGTTAGTGATTATACAAGATACCAGTATATTCATATCTAATCTAATCTATAAATTTGTGTAGCGCTCTTTTCTCAAAGCTCAAAAGCACTTTACAAAGTGAGATTTAGCTTGTTCTTTCTCAAGTTTAACATATTTTCAAAAGAGCAAATACTATTGCAAGTGAGTTGTAAAATTTGTTTAACATGTATGCACAATGTTTGGATGAACACAATGGCGTAGTGGTTATTGATACTGTACCTTGCTGCAAGTCGACTTACAAACCCACCGAACGAAGAGATCAAGAAATCGACAAACTTGTTGTTATTACTACTTTCAATACTATTAATATTATTATCATATATTGTTATTGTTACTATTATTACCATAAATACAGTTGTTGTTGTTGTTGTTGCTGTTATTGTTTTCCACCATCTTACTTCTTCTTCTTCTTCTTCTTCATCATCATCATCATCATCATCACAATCTTCATGTTTTCAGTCTTCATCTTCTTCTTCTTTTTCTTCTACTTGCTGTGAACCTCACAAATATCGGGGTGCAGGTCGTGTCAGTGGCACCTAACGGAAAGGTGAGTGTCGACAACAATTGATTGATTGAATAATATTACGATTTTGCCGATCGCTTCCTGTCGACCATTCTGTTTTTGGCTTCCTCTATTTTGTTATTTTATCCCCTTCTTGTTCTTATTCTTGTTCTTGTTCTTGTTCTTGTTCTTGTTCTTGTTCTTGTTCTTGTTCTTGTTCTTGTTCTTGTTCTTGTTCTTGTTCTCGTTCTCGTTCTCGTTCTCGTTCTCGTTCTTCTTCTTCTTCTTCTTCTTCTTTTTCTTCTTCTTTTATCATTGTCACAATCTTCTTGTTTTCAGTCTTCATCTTCTTCTTTTTCTTCTACTTTTTTTTCCCTTCATCATCATTTTGTTCCTGTTCCCACTTTTTTAATGTGGTCTTATTGTTTTCACAAACATTCTTCCCTTATTTGTGGTACTTGCATGGTCATCTGCATTCATTCTAAACAAGGGTTTGTTGTTCAATGGTTCTTAGAGCTGCATTTACTAGAAGGTGACATACTATTGACAAGTGAACAAGAAGAAAACGTTTTGCACAGCAAGGAAGATCTGGACGGCCCTCAAAAGCGGGCTAAGACGAAACGCTTAAAAGGAAAAGGAAAAAGAACTTCTCTTTGGGAGGGTGGAGTTGTACCATACGTTATTGACAAAAAACTCGGTAATTATAGAACTCTTTGTTACCACTAAACGATGATTTTGTCATATAAGGACCAGATAATTTGGCCGAGGCTCCTTACTGTTAATGTTTGGTAAACTCAGCCTCAAATTGTTCTTAAATTGTTCTTGTTTTTATACATAAAATAACTGTTCCAGTTAAAAATTTGGATTTCTATATACCTAAAACAGAAATTGAACCTGAGATTGGTTTTAACTTGTTCTTAAATTTTGGCAAATCTGGGGCTCAGTGTTCTTATTAAAAAAGCGTGTATTTTCATTGCTTCGTGACTCTTGTGGTTCTTTTGTAGCTCTGAAGTTTATTGTAGGCTGCCTTCAATCAAGCTTCGGATGAGACAGCGCTGTGCCTCAAAATGTACATGTGAACCGTGATTGGTTACATTTACGATTAGACACGCAGTCGGATTCTGCTGTGTTTGATAAATAAAGTTGGTTGCCCAAACACTCTGAGATGTATGTATAAACGGCAATTCTAGGTAAATTATAATTTGAAAAGTTTATTGCAAATTGCGACAAGGTGTTAGAGCGATTCTTGTTTGACCTTGAAAAACTCGCTTGCTACATGTTAATTTGTTTTTCATTTTCATCTGCCAATGCCAGCCGGAAAGATAATTTTAGTCAAACTGTTTGTTTGCACAATTACAAAGAACTTACAAACTGTACATGTAGCTTGTTGACGTTCATAGTCTGTTGAAACTGACGAAACTTTGTTAGCTGTGTACAGAATCTTCTTCTCCCAACAAATCAAAATCAAAACACAGCGTCAAATAAACATGTTCTTTAAAAATAAATCCTACAAGATAACACGCGTGTTCGCCGAGTGTTCGGTTCCAGAAACCCAGTTTCGCGATCAGTTCGCCTGTTTCTGTTTTAAGGTCAAATAAAAATTGCTCTATTACAAATTGCGACAGCTCAATTTATTATAAATTGCAATAAGGTGTTATTACAAACTGCGACAGCCGTTATAACAAATCACGACGGGATTTTTACAAATTGCAACGTAATTACAAACAGAATTGCGAAAGTAAAAATATAAAACTCCAAAATGTTTTAATGCTCTGTCTGTATTGTAAACAGATATTCTGTCAATTCTGAAGATTAACTTGAAAAAGAGCAGTCGCAATTTGTAACAAGATTTGCTGCCATTTGTAGTAAAAACGATTTTTTTGGTTATAACATAAATGGTTACATTTACAAGTATCATGACACGGACTAATCAATATCGACTAGCAAAACAAATTTCCTGAGTCAGCAAAAATTGAAAAATATGTAACTTATAGAAATTGAGCGAAATTCGACCGTACGGCTCTCAGTTAAGTGGAACCCTAGCAAAACCAAATATTTTTGTAGGCATTGGAAGTTACTTAATTTTTAGATTAATTACAGCCATTCTATTATTATCATTATCATTATCATTATCATTATCATTATCATTATCATTATCATTATCATTATCATTATCATTATCATTATCATTACCATTAACATTACCGTTACCATTACAATTATCATTATCGTTACCGTTATCGTTATCGTTATCGTTATCGTTATCGTTATCATTATCATTATCATTATTATCATTATTATTATTATTATCTCATGATTTGAATTTATTTACTAAAAAAACTCGAAACTCGACTCACAAAAATCCAAAATTGACCACAAGTTCTAAGTCAAACATTTTTGAAACATTCTATTGTGCATTTTTCTGGTGGAAGATATGAAAAAGCAATCTTAACACAAAATTTAGATTAAGTTTGGAGAACACAATACTGCAAACTGTCTTTTAAAATATTAAACAATTTTGTAGATACAATGTTCCAAAATCAAAAACACTGTTGACTTTTAACTAAATAAACTTTGAACCATAATTACAAATTTTTATCGATATTTTACAGATTACAATCGTATATTGTGTTCATTCCCTGACTTCTAGAGTTGAATTTTTGTTCTTGGTTAACACGCACAAAAAAACAACTTTGCAATTGTTTTTAACGACTTATTTTTAGATGAGATCAAAGGCCGTATATTGTCCGCTATAGAGGAGGTTCACAACGTGTCGTGCGTGAGATGGGTGAAGAAGAAGAAGGAAACCGATTAGGTTAGATTTGCTGCAGATAAACACCGGTATGTATATAAAAACTGTTGCCTTTTAGAGTACAGTGTATGTAGCTTATCGTCAATATTGCAGCATGGTGGTGCTGAACGTCGAGAGACTAGACCAACGGCTTAACGTCCCTCTTTCCGTGGACGGTGTGGCGAAAGAAGATCGACCAGGCCGGGAATTGAACCTGGGGCCTCCTGGTTGGCAGTCAGAGATCTTACCAACTGCGCTAACCTCGCACACAGGTTAATCCTTAAC
>JAOEHT020180229.1:0-11515 GCA_025448195.2 Parazoanthus atlanticus | reverse complement strand
CACCCCCCTCCCCACCCAGAATCGCCTGGATCGCCTCAATCGTTCCATAATTTATTTGAGACGGCCATGGCGACAGAGACGACCCGACGTAAGGAGAAAAAAGTTACCGTAGCGTTCAACGGACTGCTTACCTTGGGTGTTTTGCCATTATACAAGAAATCCTCCTTGTTGACAATATTCCAGTAATACAACGAAGTCTTACGGGCTGAAGAACTGATCTAGAAGAAAAGCATATAATATTCGCACGGAAAATTAGGACTGTCTCACATTCTAGACTCCAACAGACTCAACACAGGTTTAGCAATGAGCTAAGATCGTACACAAAGAAGGTTCAGCGGTAGCGACTTTCTAAAGCCTGATTCTAGAACTTTATCACGAATTCTTTGTCAACCTTAAACTTGAAGTTAGCCTTTTTTTAAATGATAAAACTGAAAAGAACAAGTCGAAGTTCGTAAACAGCGACAATTTGGGGGATTTACCTCAAGATCTGCGACACTGGCGAAGTTGCACGTCCAAGTCAAATTCACCATATATTCTCTGTAACTTTTTATGGTTGTTAAAAAGTTCGCCAGTAACTCAGTTTTAATATAATTCGCCAATATTTCGCTGCTTCTCGACTTGGTATTTCCATTTTTGTCATTTAAAAGGGCTAACTTTAAGTATTTGATTGACATACAATTCATGATAAAGATCTGGTCCCAACTGTCCTGGCCGTGTTCAGACCATCGGGACGGTAATATGTGAACACCACTGAGACGTTCCATGACGATCTAACACGATTGTAGGGCGACCCAGACAATTACGATCGTTTGCATAGGTCTGCATAGAAATGTTAGGTGTTAATGAGGATCAGAAACGATCATATGGGAACTACTCACGGGCGATATGCGATCTAAACCTATCCCCGAATGCACCGCGTCGCTAGCATCTCCCAAGATTCATAGCTCTCTCTAGCGTCCCAGTTGCAAAATGGCGGCAACAACAACAACAGAAGTTAGCTCTACGTTAGTTTCGTAAGAAGTACAAAGATATTAATGCCTGCACAATCAGGGCATGAAAGAAAGCCAAATTCTTAGACCAAATATGGATTTGTTTGCAACTGCATGGGCTTTGGTTTAAATAAATATTTAGATGAAGTTTGAAAAGCTAAGTTGTTAATACAAAGTATTATCATTTAATTCAATAGTTTCCTTTCTTGACTGATTGAGTGACCAGTACACTCCTTCAAACAATAAGTTTCTCATGCGCATTATTTTGCACTGCGTGTTTGCTACAAATACTGTTGTGTTCATGCGCAGTTCATGAATTTATCAGTTAACGCGCGCAACGTTTGAACGTGCTGATGGCGGAGACTCAACTCAAGGACTTAAGGCGACTTTGTTAAAACTTTTAAAACACTCTCTTTTCCGTTAACTGACCATTTGACAATTTTAAAATGCCAGAAACGCTATTTTTTAAGACTATTTTGGCCGTACCTCTTGAAATCGATTGTCCCTGCAAATTTTCAAGATTTCCTTTTTAAATTCGATTTTTGTCGAATGCACGGCAGAACGAATCCCTTTGCTGTTTATTTTCCAATAGGTAATCTTTGCCCTCTCCATTGACCCAATCAACTTGTCAGTAACAAGGTTTTTGTCTCTGTTTCTTTCTTTGAACTCTCGTCTTTTCAAGCTGTCAGCCAGTCACGAATTTTCTTTTCTCTTTTTCTACAAAAAAATCCATTTGGGGGGATTGATGCTGTACGTCGCGTAAACGTTTTTTAGAATGCTCAAAATTTTTCATTTTATTTTGGAGTTATGTCCAAAGGTTGTTCCCAACACCTAACTGACTTTTTGTTATATATATAATCATACATGTACAGTAGCAAAAATGTCTGCCTTCTCATTGGACGAGAACAGTGCAGTTAAATACAAATCGCAGTGCAAATATATGAAATCAGTGCAAAAATTTGAAATCATAGTGCAGAAAATTGAAATCAATCACTGATTGGTTATTTTTACTTCCCCAATTGTTTCCTGACCAATCAGAATACAGTTGACGTGCGCGCACAAACATTTTCCCGCCACTTCGACAACGCACGCACGCACGACCAGCCGGCTGTGTTTAGTCGAATTATGGTCTGACGAAGTTAAAGTGGTTCGTAGAACGTCATTCAAAAACCGAAGCCTTCTTGGCTATTGTTTTGGAGTCCCAGGATTGGATTAAATCTTATAGCAAAAAGAAATGTTGCTTTAAATAAAGTTTCATTACATTCTATTTCAAAAACATGTTGTACATAGGTTAATGTATTCGCAGTATCATAATATAGACATTCTAATTTGGGAAAAGCGAAATGCCGCAGAACATTTGAAGGTTGCCTACTTCTTACTGCACGCACTGTTACTTAAATTGGAGTAGCGAGGAGCCTACTTTAAAGCATACATGCTTATTTAGTGTAGTCCCCTTTACAATTATTATGTCATTAACTGAAATGTATTTGTATCAGCATTTGACTATATCATCATTAACTGTGGTAAAATGTTTGTGTTTTTATCATATGTTGATGAAATATATTTATATCAATAACAAAAGAATAACAAAAACAAAAAGATAAAAGATTATAAGAAAGAAAAAAAGAAATTTTTAAAATATTCAATTATACATGTATGAGGCCAACGTCCTCGAGTAAATCTTTTATTTGCTTCACAAAAAGTTCAACGGTTTTTGGGTCTATTTTGGACAAATTCCACACTTTGGTCCAGTTAAAGAAATTGAAATGTGACCTTGTTTTGCTCGTTTAGAAATGGTATGGAAATTCTTGGATTGTCAAGTGTTGTATTTGTGAATTTCTTTATTGAGCTTAAACAAATCAGTAAAGGAATCTGACAGTAATTATTATGGAATTTGAACATAAGTAATGATTTTTCTAAAGTATTTATTTGGTTTAGTGTAAGTACACTTTCTTGTTTGAACAGAACGTGAGTGCGGCTTAGAATTGCTGATTTTTTTATTATCCTTAATTCTTTTTTTTCGTAGAATATTCTGTTTAAGTTAGATTGATAAGTGCTTACATTACTATATTTCAATAATGTAGATAGGGATATATTAATGCATAGTATAAGGTTTTCAAAGTATGTTTTGGTAGGTAGTTTCTGATTTTAGTAATAATACCAACATTTTTAGCAATTTTAGAATAGATATGACGAGTTTGTGCTTTCCAAGTTATGTTCATATACTATTAAACCAAGAAACTTGGATCCATTCACTCTGATAATGTCCTCATTATCAATGCTAATTTTGATTTAAGTTTTAATTTGGTTTTATCATCACCCATTTTGTTGGCATTTTGCATATTTTTCTCGCCGGAGTCTCGAACTAAAGGGGAAAGTTAATGACTGCTTTTAAATCGAAATTAAAATCATTTCTTTTCAAACGCATTTTTAACTTATAATTTTTAGTGTAGGCAACATTGTAATACGCATACATTTTCTTCTTTGAATTATTGTAAATTTGATAATATTTAATGTAGACAACATTGTAAAACGTATGCATTTTCTTTCCTTGAATTATTGTAAATTTAAATAGGCATGTAAGAACTTTCTACTTCGGCTAAAAACACATTGTAAAGCGCTGTTGGATTCTTAAGAAACAGCGCTATATAAATTTTATTATTATTATTATTATTATTATTATTATTATTATTATTAAAGCTATGATATGCAACACATATCTAACTTTTCTGAGTATGAATCGAAAGCAGTGTTCTTTTGCGTTATGATCTGCACAAAAGTTCCTCTTTTATCGGTTACATCCTTCAGATACGCTAATGTGTGTTAAGCTGCTTAAAGCTGATGCAATAGTCCAATAAATGGTGTTGTTTTGATTGATCAGATAATCTCTCAGCCAATCAGTGATTAGATTCGTAAGTGACATCGCTTGTAAACTTAGCATAGTCAGTTCTTTAGCTCACACTTGAATTCTGCTGTAGTTCTGATAACAAGTTGGGGTATACCCTGGCTAGTCCGTTTAGTGGATGTTTGGAAAACCGCCAGTTAAAACCAACAGAAGCCAAGAAAGTGAAAGGTTTTGGGATATCAACACTGAAATCGAACAACACTGCATGAATACAGAACTAATTCTTCTTATGAGTTGAGCCATTTCTCCGACCTGTATAGACCTGTCGTACGGTAAGAGATCCTTTTGGTATCTCCCTGTAAAGCTAAACCAACAACAGCAAGAAATAAACTCTACCAAAAACATGGAAGTGAACAACAAAAAATTGTTCACCAAAATATTCTTAGTCAGTTTGAACATCTGGTTGACTGTTGGTAAAGAAATGCCGATTATCGCTTCGCAGCTATATACAACTAGTGACCGAACAACTAAGATATCTAAACCACTCCAATTTTGGGGGAACTTTGGCGTTTTAAGGGAAACTATTAGCGTGGCAAAACTAAGTGTCATCACAAATTTCGTTCAGGAAGACTAATTTCGGTATCTGACCAGAGGCCGTTTCTGATCGTCGTAAGATTGAGAAACCTATAGCAATTGTTCTGCCAGATTTTGAGGTCTGTAACGTTGACTCTTCAGTTCAAAAGAAAGTTACCGAGCAGCTGATCACGTCCTCAGGAAAATTATCTGCTTATCTTATCTGAAAATTGTCTAATTATCTAATTGAGCTGGACTTGAGCTTCTCAGAGACCTTCTACGTCTTCTACGGCAATCTGTGTCCTTCAACATTAAGTTCATATAGCAATAAGTTTGTTATGAGTACAAATTGTACAAGCTCGTATAACTAAGATATGTCTCAAACGCGTTTCCTTGGCTAGCGAATCACACTTAGAACAAAGAATTAGAACAAAGAATTTGCTAAAACCTAAAAGGCACAGATAAATACCTGTGGAAAATTGCACTCTTTGCCATTCTTATCTGCCATTCTAAAACTAAAGACTGTCGTTTCGTCGAATAAATTAAGATAACTCTTGCAAAGTATGACCGACTGCGTCTCCTCGAGTTGCTTTTATCTTTAGAACTTCCCCACATCAGAGTGACAAGTGGCATAAAACACTTGTTCATCACGATAAGTACGTTCAATAGCTTAGTGTTACGTTTCCTGCCACTTGATTTGAACTCGTCCAGCTGATCGCAATTTCGTGAATTTGAAAAATGACGCTGCTACCAAGCCAAAAGTTTTTTGCGATAGAAAATTGTTAAAGCTCTTATCAAGTCCGCGCTCTACCATGGTTGTTGTAATAATAGTCATATCATCATTTTTCATCATTTCATAAAACACCTAACAACTACTTAAACACAACCAACATGCACTTATATCTTCTTTTAAATGAAAAGCTTTTTTACACTCCTTTTTCTGACATATTCCAGACTCACTGTCCACGGAATTCCCACGTCAATACTAATTTGATTTCAACTTCAAACACCCCACATAAAAATATCCACTTAAAGCTATGACTTGTTAGTTTCTTGCTATCTTTAAACATGTACCTACTGTTATTCACAATATTTGACTTCAAACTTCAAATGCAAATGTATTTAATTCCTGTCTTTGTTGCCATTCGTTTGTAATAAATATTCGTGTCTTAAACTATTTTCGTTCAAACCGCTAAAATCCTGGCTGAAAAGAAATTAAAATGGTTCCACTAGGTACGAGTTTATTTAATAGATCTTGATCAGTTTTTCTGGAAGAGGTTGAATGTAAATCATAAGAAGAAATGAATCTGTCAACACAAATAGAACGGCGACAGTCAATGAAGCGCTAGCCTGTGTTCGATGCTTGTTTTAAATCGATTTCGAAACAGCATTGATCTTGTGATTGGCAACTGTTCTTGCTCTTATTTAACCCCTATCAAATTACAATCTTGCAAGTTCTTTTTGGGCAATTCTATGTCGAATGACTTCAATTGCGTGCGATACTCGTCTTGGGCTCTTGAGACTCATCTTTCTCTTTTTTTTTGCTTCCTTTTCGGGTGTCGTATTTTTTTGTTTTGTGTATTTGTATTCAGACCTGTAAGTTGTTCTTGTAAGATGTTCCAATAAAGCCGACAAAACGAAAACAAAAACAAAGCAGAGAAGATCAAGAGAAAAATTATGAGTTATAAACTTACCATCACCAGCAGCTGTCGGTTTGTTTTGCCACGAATAGTACGCTCTGCAAATTAACAGCTGAAAATCTTCTTAAATATTAGGCCCAGAAAGTTAACAAAACAAACTATTGTTTTCTTATTATGTTTCTGCTTGTGTTTTCGTAATCTTGTTATCAATATCAGTGACAGCCACGTGTATATGGACACGTGAATTCTACTGGTGTGTCGGTTGGCAGGCGCGTGTTTGTGCACGCGTCCCTAACGCTTCCGTCTTAGGGACTTTAGGATACCTGCACGGCGGACTTGGTAGATGGTAAGATAGGCCGGGGTGGACTGGGTCGGTGTGTCCGTCCTCGGCCGGAAAATTAAAAGTTAGGTCTTCCCGGTTGACTCGGGGGACGGCCATATCAAATTCGCTGAATTTATTTTTCGAAAGTTTGCCCATTTTTGCCATTACATCGTTTCGCAAAGCACGCGAAATGCTCACTGCGGCGCGTATAGAGAACCTTTTATCAGATGCAGAGTTTTTGTTTTCCTTTGATGTAAACAAGTCAAATAACTTGGAGCTTCCCTACGATTCTTATGACGAGTTTGATCTTGATGAACTTAGTGAAGCCGAATGCAGAGCAGAAGTCCGATTTGAAAAGCACGATATCACTCGTCTTGCAGGAGTTCTTGAGTTGCCACCTGTATTCAAGTGTCCACAAGGCAGTATCAGCGACAACATAGAAAGACTCTGTATGCTTCTTCACAGGCCTGCTTATCCAGTTCGCTACAGTGATATGGTAATCAGGTTCGCAAGGCCTGTGCCTGCGATATGCATGATCTCGAGTACATCTACGAAATGCATCATCACAGAATCACCGCCGGAAATAACTTCATCCTTAATCAAGCCGCCCTCCAGTAATATGCAGATGCGACTCTCTGATCAAGGTGCAGCCCTGTGCAACTGTTTTGGCTTTGTGGATGGGGCAGTTCGTCCTATTTGTAGACCAGACAAAAGCAAGAGGATTTATTACAAAGAATAATAGCGTGTACACGCACTCAGTTTCAGTCGGTTTTCCTTCCAAACGGCCTAATTCGACATCTTTTGAAAGAATTTATTCTATTTTTAGCAAGATTTTATTTTATTTTATGTTCTCTCATAGAAAGCAAGAAACACGTTGCCGGTATGCTGGTTGATTCTTAGCTTCTAACATTTTTGAAACGGTATGCTGTGTCCCTTAATAACATAATAGATGGAAGAAAGGCTACAAATCTATGTCCGGTGTCAGGGTTTCAGTCGAATGGTTGTTTGGAGACATCATACAGTATTTCAAATATATGTACATCGAGAATAACTTAAGCATCAGCTTTAATCGGAAAGTTGTGTGTTGTTTACTTTGTTTGTGCTCTGCTACAAAATGAATTAAATTGTTTTTACGAAAACTCGACTTCGAGGTACTCAGTGAAAAGAAAGTGAAAGTGAAATTGGTCTATTTTGTATTAAAATAATCTAAAATGTGTAGCCATAGGTACGAAAAATTTTAAAATACAATTTCAATAATATAGAAAATGATAATAGATAACTAATTACTTTGAAAGCATTTAGAGGAATTGAACATTATAAAATTTTGTTTAAAATGGTTTGTTATGCAGAGAGGCACATTAAAACGACGATTCGATCTTAGGGTCGGGCATAGTTCACCTTGGGAAGAAGACCGTGAAGCGGATGGTCTTTGTTTGAAATAAAGTTGTTAAAAAGCCACTCTTTTAATGTCTGCTGTCGGCCGTGCAAAGTTGCTAAACCGGGCGACTCTAGGGCGTCCACGTATGTTTTCACAGGAAAGATATTGCGCAAAGCGCGTTTTTGTAGCCTTTCTAGATCGTCACTTATTAAGTATTTTGGCAAAGAGTTATGGTACACTTGGCAGGCGTATTCGGTAACTGGCCTGATACAGGTTTTGTAAAAAGTAACTAATTCTTTGGTGGCGATATTTGCCCGTTTGGGAATAAAGCCTAGAAGAAACTTTTGGACAGTCTACGATACGTGAACGTTCCGCTTTAGGTCACAAGATACACTGAGACCGAACAGTTTAGCATGTGACACGGCATGGTTTTACTGTTGACGGTTATTGGATCAAAAGCTCGTTTGGTCTTAGCAAAGCTAATGGGCAGCTCTTTGCATTTCACTTAATTGAGTTGGAATCTGTCAGCCTGGGACCTGCTGGCAAGTTCGTCTACGGAGGCCTGAGTCTTGCTGGATTCGCTTTTGTCGACGTTTAAGTCATGGTCGTATCGTCAACGAATTTCCACAAGTCTGTCTCTTCTTCGTCCAGATCATTAATCATTACGATGAACAACCATGGATCCAGTTTGGTCCCCTGGGGTACTGATATCGGCAGCTACAGAATCCCACTCAGAGTAGCAATCTAGGGCAAACTTGACTCTCTGTTTACGGTTTGTAAGAAAGTCGACGATCCAGTGTAAGATTCCCGTGGGTATTTTGTACTGGAAGAGTTTTTCGGCAAGTATTCGGTGGGCCGTCGGCATTCTGGGCCTTGTGCTTTAGAAGAGTTTAGCGTGGAAAGTTTCTTAAACACGGAGTGAGCACTTACGACAAGCTCAGGAGCTGGTGTTGTGCAGTTCGTGTTAGCAATAGGGTCAAACTTGAAGTTTTGCGGTAAGGGCGAGAAGGAGCTCATAAACGAAAGGAAGGCTTGATTGATGGTGTTGGCAAGTCCGCTGGTTGATGCGATATTCTGAGTTTTCCAGAAAAATCCGGAAAATTTTCCTTTTCCGGAATAGGGTCAATCGAACGCACCCTAAAGCTGCTTGCATGCCAAATGGCCAGTTTTATATCTTACCATTTCGAAAAATCATGGGGGTATCCAAATAAACCCCTTCAAACCTTCTTGTTTCTCCAAAGAACCAATCTTTTAAGGGTTATTAAAACGTACGCCCTATAATCTTCTGCTTTGTAAATAGATCAGTGATATGTTATTTGTGTCTCTAGTTTCAATTCACAGTTAAGATGCGATTCGTGAGGTTAGCGGTGAGTCGTGGGGTGGACCGTAAAATACCAAACCAAGGGGTGGACTAAAACTATATCAGTCTTACAAATCAACCGAACCATCTCCACCTACGCCCACGACACTCCAATTGGCACTTCCTTCGTAAATAAAGATTAATTCTCAAGAATACCGCTGAACATCTCTCGATCTGTTGTCGTTGAAGAATAGGTAAACAAAAGGTTTGTGCCAGTAAACAAACTATTGAAGGAGATAGGTTAGAAGTCTTTACTTTCTGATATATGTTTCCTTGCCATAAGTTAAACTAAAAACGCAACTCGTAACCCAGTTTATATGGAACAGACCATTTCAGTGGTTTTGAGGATTAAAGCTACAAGTTTACAATTTTGCTTTTTCCTTCTCTTTGTCTTTATGCCGGTGAGTCGTCCAATATTTTTCGATAGCTTGACAATCGTTCTGATGACCCACACCCCACCACAATATAAAATGGTCAACAAAATTGCTTGTGTTTTTGTCATAACAGTAGTATTTGAAGGTATTTACAATATTAAGGGCGAAAAATGTACCGCCCCAGAAGCTTTTGTCTGATATCGCCTGAATGACTTCCCATTTAGTAGTGTGAATTGAATACTTTGAGAAACTACAGTACGGAAAACTGTCTTAGTTCTTCAACATGTTCAGTTCTCAATCTTGCGATTTTTCAAAGAATAGTTTTCATGAATACAATAACATAAATCTTTGAGTAAAACTGGTTTTGTGGGATTTATGAAAACATTTCTTGTTAAAACCTAAATACCACAATATCTCCATATATTCACCTATTTCTTGCAAAAATGTAATTAGATAGCAACCCTTGGAAATCTGTTATTGATAATTACCAGTTCTAGCAGAACGACTTCACTAGTCTTTCAACAGGCTGAAGAGGTTCATAATATTTCAACCGAAACGGGTTTTTTTATAAGTTTCAATCCATTTTAAACCAGTATAATAGCCAGATAGATAACATCCTGAGTAATTAGAAATTGTCTTGCTAAACTAAATTTTCAATTATGATTACCTTATATAAAAGTTAAAATGCACTTAGTTTTTATGTAACTAAACTAACCATTTTTCTATCTGACAACGGTAAAAGCTTGTTTTTGCCATATAGCTCAAATGACAATGGGTGGGCTTATTGGCACATGACATTAAAGGCCGCATTCCATCATTTTAGTCACGGCCTCTTGTCGACTCTTAGATTTTCAGTTCCCGGCATTCCTACATAAACAAACAACAATCTTTTTTGACGAAAACGACTGTTCTGTTGAAATTAAGGAATTTGGAGCCTGAAGAAAATGAACATCACGCTTAAAAATGCTTATCAGAAGTAAAACAAATGATGAATTGAGTTTTGACAACGAAATACGCGCCCTTAACTAGCAAGTTCAGATCCATAAGTTTTGCCTTTAAGTTTCGCTGAAAGTTTGTTTCAATAATTTGGAAACCTGCTATCTTCAGTCTTTACTAACTCCAGACGTTTAGTTACAAGCAAACAAACATTTTTTGCTCTCAATAGCCTTGTCAAAACGAACAACAGTCAATGTCTTGCGAAAAATTATGGTCGCTGAACTTTGACGAAAAGTCTAAATCATCATCCCTACTCCAGTGGGGAGTGGGACTGGGTTTAAGCGAAGCACAGGAAGTGACGTCACCGTCTGTGCACAGCTTGCCAATCATTTGTTGAAGGGTGGACTTTTGGTGAAGAAGTTGCTCGTTCTGGAGATGTGATCTTTTCTGGCCATCCTCCAGGGCTTGGATCGTCTTCTTGAGATTTCTGTTTCGTGTGCGAAGTTCTTGTAGCATGGATTCCGACATATTTCCCGAGGCTTCCACGTCACTCATCTGAAATGTTAAGCAGAAGATAACATTGTTTAGCGGAACGTTTTACAACTCTACTCAATTTATGAAACGATAAGAGTAATTATATAACTAAAGCTTGGTTCAGACATCGAGCTGCATTTAAGTTGTTATCGTGTCCGATTCAATTTATTGATTTCAAAAGTTCGACGACAGTGTGATAGTCGCTCGGTATTTTCAAGAATATGATCGCAAACGCTTGAAAAATAGGTGGGAGTGTTTCAAGGACGTTTTATTTGCATTAGCTGTGGATTCGTGTGAGTACAGATTTCACACTTCACTCGCAAGATGACATTGCTCTCTCATTCTCAAGTTGAGTTAAAACGTTTTCACACAATTATAATTATAATCAATCATATAATCGTAATCATAAACATAAACATAAACATAATCATAATAATTACAATCATAATCATCGTCATCATCGTCGTCGTCATCGGTTTAATATGTCATTACTATTATTATTATTATTATTATTATTATTATTAGTAGTAGTAGTAGTAGTAGTAGTAGTAGTAGTAGTAGTAG
>JAOEHT020180169.1:0-11518 GCA_025448195.2 Parazoanthus atlanticus | reverse complement strand
AGACAGACAGACAGACAGACAGACAGACAGATAGATAGATAGATAGATAGATAGATAGATAGATAGATAGATAGATGTATATATATATAAAATTAGTGAAGAGAAACCGGAAGTCAGGAGAAAATATTAAAGTTCTATGCCCTTTGTTGTCAGTACCTTCTTCTAGGTTTTACCTTGCATGCGAAGGAACAATCTGTGTAAAGCAAAACGTACCTGGCATGAAAATTTTCTACACTTTGCTCCCACTGCCACCGCAACAATACGAACTCCTTTCCGTCTGAGGTCATTTGATGCGTTTCTCACCAAAGGTAGGGTGAGGTTACCGCCTGTTTGCCGGCCATCAGTCAGCACGATCAGCACCTAATGGCATCAAGGAACACTGCTTACCACCTTACCTACCAAACTAAGGTGGCTTATGCCTGTTCTCCATTTTTCTATATGTCGCGAAATTTCATAAATATTTTTCTCTTTTATCATAACGGATAATGTCGAGTTTTTTCCGGATGATGTTACAACAAGATTTTTTAATTATCAACTATATCGACTGAACATTCCGTTTCCATGGTTACCCTAGAGAGCGTCTAAACACACTATTTTTGGCTTTAAACTGTATTTTATGGACAAATGAGTTCGGTGACCCATGTTTTATTGTGCTAAATTTGTTTGCACAGCATGGAGATCATTTAAGGAAATTTTTAAAAAATTACATCGTCAGAGTTAACGTTTAGGACCACCTTGAAATTTCAGAAATTTAAGGTGGCGCCAAACTCTGACAAAATAATTGTTTTATTCGAGTGACCGAACTCATTTTTCTATAAAACGCAGTTATATGTTAAAAACAGGGTGTATTTGAGGCCCTGTAAAGTTGCCAAAGCAACAAGAATTGTGATGGGAGTATACTAGCATGGATAAGCTGAAAGGTTATGGTAACTCCAGTAACTAACAAATAACGGCAATCTTCCATGACTGATGAGTACACTTTTCATAACGTTCAATGGTACAAAATAGTGAAACTGACAGATGTGACCAACCGTAAGTAATACACTATAATATAGCAATAGTAAACTGTTGTTACGGTTTAAAGCTTTGGCCAAACAGAGATGCAAGTCAGCAGTGCACGTTTTGACCTTCAAAACTTGCATTCAACTTGCACTTCGTTTGATCACCGATAAAGAGTTTGCATGGATTTCCGCTCAATTTTGACCTCGCTCAAAGTCAGTGTAGTCAATGCAAGTCCATGCAAGTCAGTGCAAGTCGATGCAAGTTGGTGGCCAAACCAAACGCAAGTTAAACGCACGTTTACAGCTTGCATTGACATGCATCGACTTGCATCTATGTTGACGTTTGACCAGGACTTAATTCTTTCTTTTGTATACCATTGTCGCCTTAAAGTTTGACTGAGGCCATAACAAGTTTATAAGGATAGTTACGTGATTTCCCTAGCTAGCGCTTGGATAGCTTCTGTATTTTTATCGACGTGCTTTCAAGCAAGAGAGATAATACTTCCCAGCAGCGACCATGATAAAATAAAGTATAGCTTCTTAACCCTAATTAGGTTTAGGAGTTTGGGGGAAGGTAGGAGGGTGCAGAAAGTTCCCGCAGTATAGTTATTCTATCCCTCCAACAAACGAATTTTTGTAGCTACCCGTTTTACTGATATTTACTTTATTTTGTCAAGAATTGAGTTAGCTAGACTCACATTTGGTAGGTTCTTGTCCGCATTTTTTTCAAACTCTTGCTCTGCAGCTCGTAGCCCTCTGTCTAAGTACGTGTTTCCCCCCATGAACGGCATTCTTGTATCAATTTCAGCTTGGAAGGCATTGAGCTCATCGAACTGACCGAAGCGGATATCAATTTTCGCCTTACTGCTAAACCTGGAGTTTACAATAAAATATGTATAAGAAAACAGTGCGCCAACTTATAATCATTATGGTGTATTTAATAACATGTATGTGTTAACCTAACTAATTTAATTTTGTTGTTTACCTTTGCCGGAACAATCTTCTCAAACAGCGTACCGTACGGGGAGGGGAAACACCCCCTTTTGATGCCTCTGTTGTTCGAAATCCAGGGTAACACCCAGTTATTGGAGTTAACTCAAGCTATTTTGACTAACAAATCAGCCCAAGAGGAGGGGGTCAATCAGACCCCTCCCCCTCACACACACACACACACACCATGATTTCCCATATGTTTGCACATGATAGATCGAGCCTTCGCATGTAGGCAGCTTTGGGTTAGCTAATTACAAATTACATTACAGTTAATTACATTACATAATAACAATCAAGTTTTAATTGAGAACTGTTGCTATGGCTGTTGCTTCACAACATGTCCGCCACTCCAACATTTCAGCTTTTAAACATTTAATTGACTCAACGTTTCGGCCTCTTGGTCTTTTTCAGGAGCGTAATAACGGTACAATATTGTGTCAACATTAATACAGTTTAAGGCCTCTAGAGGTATATGGCGGTTGTCCATATATCTAATTATATTGGTAGTTACAAAGCTGACGAATGAAAGCTGAAATATTGGAGTTGTTTACTTGGCCCTCACATGTGGAAATATTTTACAATAAATTCAAGCAGCCAAGATCGCCAGAAAGGAGTAACTCTTCAATTAGAGTGACGAAGCATTGTTTAAGGACTCATCCCAATTCAAGACATATATAGCAAGATAGATAGATAGACAAACAGACAGACAGACAGAGAGATGGACGGGCGGACGGACAGACAGACGGACGGGCAGTGATCGATAGACAGACAGTTGGACGGACGGACGGATGGATAGATCGATGGATAGTTCGAGGACAGAGTTAACTCAATAAAGAACATAACGAAGCTCACCTTATTACACTGGCCAGTAGTTTAGTTCTCTGTGGTTTAAATGCCTCAGCGATATGATAAACCAATCTCTTCATTTTATAATAATGGCGCTTTGTTGTACCAGACGCATCAACAAGAAACCCCAGGTTTACTTTCTTGTGACATCCTAAAAGATACAGGTGACGCGCCTTGTGTTTAACTTTTCCATTGTGACATTATTATAGCGATTGAGTCGTCTTCGAAAATAAATGATAAAAAAAAATATCTATATGAGACAAATGAGAGAAACTTTTTTAATCCAGTTGATCATTGTCAGGATAGAACTGAGAGGTGCCAGATCCTACGATGTTGTGTGATGATCAACAAGATCACATAAAAAACGTTCAGTAAGGCTCTACTCTCAGAACGAAAGACCCCATTGGATCTTTGACAATAGCATTAACAATAGCTGACACGTTCTGACAATACGTCTTTTTATGTTTGTCTACGGATGGTTAGGTTTACCCCAAAGGTTAGGGTTATTTATATTGTATTTTTATCCAATAGCAGGCGTTGTAACGTGTATTCCGAATTTCAATGTGGTTTAAAAAGTTATGAAACTAAACATTTTGAATTTTAAAAAAAATTGCTATAAGGGAACAGAAAGATAGAAAATACTAAAAACAGCATACAACGGGACTGGTCAGACATCTGGAGGTATTACATGATGAAACATATGTGCTTGATATCATCCTTGCTGAAGTTGATTTAACAACAATAACAATAACAATAACCGTAACCATAGCCATAACCATAACCATAACCATAACCGTAACCATAGCCATAACCATAACCATAATCATAACCATAACCATAACCATAACCATAACCATAACCATAACCATAACCATAACCATAACCATAACCATAACCATAACCATAGCCATAGCCATAACCATAACCATAGCCATAGCCATAGCCATAACCATAACCATAACCATAACCATAACCATAGCCATCGCCATAACCATAATCATAACCATAACCATAACCATAACCATAACCATAGCCATAGCCATACCCATAGCCATAGCCATAACCATAACCATAACCATAACCATAACCATACCCATAACCATAACCATAACCATAACCATAACCATAACCATAACCATACCCATAGCCCAACTATAACCATACCATAACCATAACCACAACCAGCCTAGTTTTTATACTTTCCGGTTTTTGTTTTCTCTTTTAATCCATTCAGTTCGAGCTTTACTTTTCATATTTTCCTTTATAACAACATTGCAAGCTTTGTACATGTTCCTTTTATCTCCTTATCTTGCTTTTTCTTGTTCTTTTGCTCCGTATATCGCTGTCAATGTCGTTATTTATACAACTCAAAGGTCTTATTCTAGTTTTTATCATTGCCTTTAAGGTTTTTAGAGGAAACAGCGACAGGAACTCTATTGTCAAGAACGTTCTTCCAAAGCCAGCCCGAGCTCGCTACATTCGTTTCATCCCAGTTACTTTTCATGATTACCCTGCCTTGAGGGTCGATGTGTATGGACGCGTTACTGGAACTTAATAAAGCGCAATATGATTCACGTTAAGTTTGCAAAATTCTACAACTCTAAATTAGGTGATGGCTTTAGTAGAGCTAAAACTACAAAATGGTAATGTTCAACCATGTCCGTATTGTGAAGATTATGTGTTGAGATATGGAAAAAGCTGACTGAGCCAATCAGTTCTTGATGTGTAGGTTTTATTGTTACCATATCGACGAGTTGCTGTATTTGAAAGAGAGCTAAAGTTAATAAATTAAGTTGTGGTCTATAATGACTCATTTTGCGCGTTTTTTTCCTTAAATGTTTGAACTATAATTGAGTTGATAAGCGTTTGTACCATTTTCACTGGTACCGGTTTTAAATTCATCCAGCTGATATACAAACAAACCATGGATTGCTTACAGTCATCTTTCAGATGTATAGTTGAATTTTGTCTCTCCTTTTCCTAGAGTTTGCGCGCGCCTTTCCTTTCCCCCAGGGGTACCCTTCAATCATTTTTGTTGGAGTGTGAAACCCTTACCTGTTTTCAAACCAAATTATGCGAACTTCCCAACCAAATTTCAGGCTTGACATTAAAAATTGATACCCATTCTTAGGGCTGCAAAATATCTTTCATACGCCAAACGGTACATCCTCACAGCTTCGTCCAAAATCTAAACCAATGTATTGCAAACCAAACTGTCAAAATCTAAGGCGCACTAAATAGTATAATCTTGTCAGTGATCTCTTTGTTAGTCATAATACTTGAATGGGAAACCAGGGGGTCTTATCTAAGCGGAAATGATACCTGCAAGAGTGATTCCGTAGCATACAAAGACAAATCCCGTTCCAAAGACAAAGCTACCACCCATTCCGGGCCCACAGTAATTAGCAAAAGCTGTTGTGGTGACCCTGCCAAATAGTTTTTTTTTCTATTTTTTCTCTCTCTCTTTTTGTGTAATGTTGGCGAAGCTTAATAAGAAACCCAACCCACGTTCAAACTGTAGCCACCAACCGGAACTTAGACCGAAACCACCAACACGCACTACTGAAAAACCAAAACTGAAACCCATGTATAGCTAGGGTGACGTAGGTGTGGATCATTTGGACTGGGTGGAACTGATGAATCTGGGTGCCTGTGTAACACAAACATATCTTAAGAACCTTCGCGAAGAGTCGTGTCCCTTACGTGATTAAGCAACAGGCTGTCATCGCGAGTAAAACATAGGATCCTGGGCGGTTAACATTGCCCAAATCAGAATCAACAACTACCAGAGAAAAATTGGACCCACTTTTAAGAAACAGCTGGGATCCCTGAATACCTTCAACAGTCGTGATAACCTCCTAGCTAATGTGGCCTTATAGGCTGCCATCTCCTGGGCCAAAGGTGGGGAACAACTGAAGTTGGATAAAAAGAAGGGGCCGACTCCCAAGTTGGAAAATGCAATAGAGTCTAAGTTGAAAATGAAGGTGGAAGACTGTTAAAAAAATGAAACTACAAAGTGGAAGAGGCCCAGGGGATGACAGCCTTGAGCGTCGATAATCCGACTAGGGGTAGATACCCTTCTAAGACTGCCAACTTGCGCAGGGAATATCGATTCTTGTGGGAAAACGACCGGAAAAGTAACAACAACCAAGAAGAACCGCAGGTAAGATACTAGGGAAAGATAATCTTAATGGTATTAACAACGGAATATGAAGACACGTGGGGTGCAATGAAAAGTACGCGCTGGTTGTTTAGTTACATGTTAGAGTCAATTGGCCGCAGCCGCCATATTACATATTTGACTGAAGGAGCTCGCAAATGGCGAGGACTGCCAACTGAAAACTCGCACTGTAATTGGTGAGACGGCACTTTCTTTTATCTCGCTCATGGCGATACGGCCAAGTGTAAGCTCGCAATAATAATAATAATAATAATAATAATAATAATAATAATAACTTAATTTATCCTGAAAAACAATCAGCTAACTGCTTTAGAAATCCGCTACTATTGACCACTGACCAACAATATAACATATAGATATAATAACCATAACCATAACCATAACCATAACCATAACCATAATCATAACCATAACCATAACCATAACCATAACCATAACCATAACCGTAACCATAACCATAACCATAGCCATAGCCATAGCCATAACCATGACCATAACCATAAACACAACCATAAACATAACCATAACCATAACTATGACCATAACCATAACCATAATCATAACCATAACCATAACCATAACTACCGGTATGACCATAACCATAAGGTTCCATAACCATAACCATAACCATAACTATGACCATAACAATAACAACAACAGCAGTAGATGGCTGTCCGCTAGACGTTTCAGAAACCTAAACCAGTACGGGACACTATAATTCAGGATTGGACATGTCGAACGCCGTTGAGATGAAGCTGATGTGCACTGTACGGTAGTCGTCTCATAATGTGAGGTCAGAGGGGAATGAATCTCAATATAATCGCAACAAAGAGACCGCTGACAACAGTGAAGAAGCGAATCGTCTGGTCGAGTTAAAGCACTGTTGGCCATGATGGCCGCTTGTCCAGTAAGTAAGTGACAAATCCATGTGAAGGATCAAAACAAAAAGTAAACTGTAACTCATACGCTTAAAAACATGTACATAGAAAACTAGAGTTAAAACCTGTAATTGAAAGTTTCCCATCTCGAAATAAATCTCTGAGAATCGAAAGCTGGTGGTCCATCCAAGTTCACTCACAGATAGCTTCGAGAGCAGTGGAACTTTGTTTGACGGAAGTTGAATTTGCAACTTTTGTTTGACGAAAGTTGGCCACATGGCCAAGTCATTTATAGAAGCGGAGTGTCCGCTAGCGCGCCGCTTAGAAATTATAATTAGTTGATAAACTGAAATAGAGGTCTGATTTGGTTAACAATTTTTTCAAGTGGGGTTTTAAGATTTCTTCTTAAATAAATGAAGGAAGGGACAAGGATTTAGAGGTTTTATTACTTTTATTCCAGATTCCTGAGATCTTTGGGTCTTGAAAGTGGATTGGAAAATATCGTATCATAATTTCGAAGTTTGTTTTTGCTTCGAAATTATTTATTACATCCATGTAATAAACTTTTGTTTTCAGAAAATGGAGACTAAAAGCGTCATAATTCACAGAAGTAACTAAAGGGCAAAATATATTTAGAACTAGATGTTATAATGTATTTGAATGACCCTATACGGTAACTAGAATACATTTACAGCAAACATTTTTTAGATGTAGGTTCCTTTTTTGTGGAATTGCATGCTAGATTGGAAAGATGTGATATGATTGTAGGAAGCGTGCAATTTACTTTCTTAATGAACAAATTCGAGGTAAATTGTTTCTGCGGCTCATTTCACGTCCTTTGATATCATGTGAAAGAAGCACTCAGAAGACTTGTCGCAATCTTAGAATTCTCCAAGATTTTTTCCTTTTATCAAGATATCTTTTGTGCAAACCACTTTCCCCCTATCCGAAGTTTGCAATTTGATTCTGATGACGAGCTCGAGGATCCATCAGTTGAGTTGTTTCTATTTTGTTGAATGTGAAAAACGATATTAGGCACGTCATTTAGAAGGCCAACAGCTGTATGTCAGTTCAATGACTATCTGATTGCGGTATATTTTTTCTAAGTAGTGTACACAAAAAATGCGCCAAAAGCCAAATTAAGAGAAACTGTTGTGTACAGCTGAAACAAATCAAACAATTAAGCACGCACGAGATTTTTTCCTTTTTCATTCGTTTGAGCACTTCAACAGTAAACCTTCCGTTTTATTGGCGCCAAAACATGCAAAGCGTGCGTCGAGTTTGTATGCACCTAAATTTCTTGCTCTGTATAAAAGACTTGAACTGCAAAGTTGATAAATAAGAGCACTATGTTAAACTACGTAGTTATTGGTTTATTGTTTTTGACTTGCAAAAAGCATGGTATAAAAATAATTGCTTTCAAGTTTTCAAAACAATTTATATTGAAATGCATAGCCCCAATCTTAGCCTCAACCAAAGTCACTTACTTAGCACATTTTTGTCCTTTCTCAAACTCCTCCTAAAAAGTCTTGATGAAAATTTGAAGCGTATCAAACGTGAGGGGATGTTAAAATACTAGTTTGCAAGACACCGGTTTAATAAAACGTTTTCCCCTCCTCTACATTCGCAATCATATCACTTTGGGGACATCATTTATATTGCAACGCTTTCAATAGCTTTTGACTGTATTTTTACTGAGCAAATCAACATGACTCCTGAGTGAATCAGCAACAATTGAACTTACTGTGGTTGCGCACGCACACTGCATGGTAACACAATACAATCTACAAAGTGCGCTTTTCAAAAGAATAGATCTGTCGCGAGTTTGTTCCGCTGTTCCGGTATACCTTTGAGTAATATGACTTATTCCTGGCTTTGTAATGACAACTTTTTGACTTAATTGTCTGTTCTCTATTTTCGTTTCTGTGTTTCGAAATAGAACAAGGTTAACTAGTCAGAATCATAAAGTACGGTTCCAAAAAACTACTCTAATGTCTAATCACTATTAAAGTCAGAATTTTAGCTGAGTTTTCTTTTTGCTCATTGAAAACAACGAACTTTACAGTTCTGTGTTTTTAAGATTTTCGAGTGTTCAATAAAGCAGTTGTACAGGAGGAACACTAAACAGATGATTCGGATGTTCCGTCATAGAAAATACTGAATACCGACATGAAAAAATAACACAAACGAAGTCTTGTAGTTCATATAGTTTTTACGACAAAAATAAACAACGAAGAAAAGAACCAAAAAATCAAAAGAGCTGAAAAACAGACAAAAATACAAGCAAAAGAAAAAATAGTACAGTGAATGGTATAACAATGGAGGAAAATGTCTCTTAAAACCGAAGGATGCAGCAAGCTCAACCGACACTGTCTTTTAATAGAACTTCCTTTTTTCTTTCACTGCGTTTGGAACTCAGAGGCTCGACCTTCTCAATTATTTTGAGAATTTCAGCCTCAAACGTTCTTATAAGCATTTTTAAATTGTCGTACTGAATAATGAATCAGTTTATGTGTGTTTGTACACATTCAAGGCTGTTTCAAATGGCTGTTAGATTGACCTCCCAAATGAATTGATCTGCACGAAGGACTTGATCACAGTTATACATAAATGAACGGTTCTGTATACAAGACTCGTGTGTTTACTAATAAAGTGTGAAATTGCAATTCCCGCTCACGATATTATGGTAACTGATGGTCGACAGTTTAATAATACGACAACCATCGCTGCTCTAATCATGACAACCTTCTTTTCTATTCCTGCTTAAAGTCGAAGAAGACTCTTGCTAACCGTTCATTCATATAACACAGAAAACCTTTCTAATTCTAAATCTAAACTTAAACCTTCAGTACCTTTTTCAAAAATAATGTTTTTAATTGACATCTTTTTATGTTATGTGCATCGAGCATTTCATGAAAATGCGCTTTATAAGTGTCATATTTTTGAATAGAAGTAATCATTCCGAACGTTGTCTCAGCCTAAAATATATGATCTTTGCATGCTCTTAAGTTTTGGTTGATTTTCAGCCTCAAATTAAGTATTTATAAAAAGTTTCTTATAATATAAAAAAAGAGTGTACCTTTGTATCTTGCCATTCCACTTTTAGCTCATAGGCCATCAGGATATTTGACCTACTGTTAATTTCCCTTAACGCCATTTCAACTGCTTTGATCACCCCTGAAGCGTTCTGGAAAGTTGTCTTCGCACCCGATGCATACAGTCCTCCAATGATAAGAGTTTTCTTTGGCGAAATGGTTTTCACTCGTTGTGATTGAAAAGAAACCAACACCATTAGAGCTAGTTGAACATAAAACATGGCGAAGGCTTGCTAGTAATTGCTGTTCGATTTGAACTGAAACGAAACTGTTTAGTCAAACCACTTGTGGGCATGGAATTGTTGTGTCTGGCTATGCCCGTAATGAATTAGAATGATTTGTGTATTTATAATGCTTTTAATCAAAATGAGCGAAAAGAAAAAAAAAATTAATGACATATTGAAGCTCTTGTTGTACACTGGTGCGGACCAATAGCAAGCGAATTATCATAAGGTGAACAAGATATTGTGTTTCCGCAGTGTTTGCGTGAAAGAACTGATTGTTGTAGTCCTTTTCAGTTCAATTACGAGTTTTCGCATCATTAAGAAACAGGTAAAGTTTTATCTTGTATCGCATCAAAAGTAGAAAAACGGAAGTCTATAGCAAAAATAAGAATGCATCCAGACGACGTTTTGTGTAATGGTGCACAAGAGGTAATTGCGTTTGTTATAAGAGGAGCCGGAGTGGTTAATGACGGCTGTGTACAGTGAATTTAATGCGGTGTACATGATGAGAAACACATAACGATTATTAGTTGTCAAACCATTCAGCCGACAGCTTTTGTCGCTTTCCTTGAGATGGCTAACCTGAGTATCAGGCTATGAGATGGCCTAAATATCAAACCGATAATTCGTATGTGCCCTTAAATAAAGACCAATCAAGAAGGAGCTTTTTTTTTATAACAACGACAATAATGGACCTGGACCCTTATCACAAATTCAGTGTCAATCTAAAACTTGAAAGTAGCCCTTTTTAAGTGACAGAAATGCCAAGAGCAAGTCGAAGTTGATAAGCAGCGAAATTATGGGGGATTCATCTCAAGAACTGTGACATTGGCGAGGTTTTCAAAAACATGAATCTTAAGAGAGAACGTATGGTGAATTTCGCGTGCACGTCCAAAGAGATGCGCCATACACTCTGTATTCTATTTGTCGTCGTTGTTAAAATGTTCGCCGATGTCGCAGATTTTTCGATAAACCCCCCAAAATTTCGTTGCTTATCAACTTCCACTCTTTTAAAAAAAAATTAAATTGACATAGAATTCGTGATAAAGGGGATAAAGGTCTATAATAATGATAGGAATAATAATCATGATAATAATAACAATGACAATGACATTGACAACGACAACGACAATGACAATGACAATGACAATGACAATGACAATGGCAACGACAATGATAATGACAATGACAATGACAATGACAATGGCAACGACAATGATAATGACAATGACAATGACAATGACAATGACAATGACAATGGCAACGACAATGACAATGAGAATGACAATGACACTAACAA
>JAOEHT020180109.1:0-11520 GCA_025448195.2 Parazoanthus atlanticus | reverse complement strand
GGGGGGGGGTCCGCCGACCCCCCCCCCTTGACCGTTTAAGGGTTAAACATCCAACGGGGGTGGTGAGTGGGGGGTTTGAACTCTAAAGGTTCTTAGGACCTAAACTTGCAGTAACGTTTAGTCCAATTAAGGACCTATCCCTTGACGTTAGTTGGATGACGTCGTCATGCATAATTTATGCATATTGAATTATACAAACGAAAGCTTAAATCACAAAACGGGAACTTTTTGACAAAATTCGTTATACTTTTTTCCCCATTTTATTATTGAATATTTTCTTATTTAGGTCTGTAAAACATATTTTTTAATCGCTTCAAGAAACTTCGCTGCAATTTTAATAAAAACCAAAAAAATAAAAAAATCCTACTGGATGGCCGCCAAACCAGGGCACATGTTGTGCAATGACTATTGCCGTAGCAACAGGTTTTAATTGAAACTTAAATATTGTCATTGGAAGTAATTTAACTGACGGCCCTTATGCTGTTTTATTATGCGACTGTGCACCAAAACGATCGCAAATCTGAAACCGTACTACACTGTTCACGAACTGGTTTGACCGGTTCAGTGGTTTTTAGCGTTTCTTTTCCCTGTTTGTGGTTATTTGTACTCCAAGAAGTCGGTTTTCCAGAATTTTGATAGACAAGTACATTCTCAGAAATTACCGTATAGTGTAACATGCTTTCTAAAATTTAACATGAGTTTTCAGGACTCGTGCAGTTATTCCTTTACACGGAATTTATTCTAGAATTTCAAAGGAACTCTAATTATAGTTTAATACAAGCAAGCTGTAAACGGCTCTGAACGGATAAAAGTACAAACATTCCGTTGACTCGAACTAAACGCTACGTCTATAATATTCCAGCACTTCTTCAAAATAACAAGATCTAAAACATTGTAAGGAAAACAAACAGTAGACTGACCTGAATGTTGTAAAACATGCTATAGTTTGGCTCAAATTCAACACCATACGAAGAAGTTGTTTCTGACATCGAACTGTAGGCTACCGACCAACGAACTGCCAAACAGGACACCAACAAAACTTTTGCCAACACGTTCGCATGTAAATAGTTGCAAAAAAATAATTCTCCATGACAGATTATAAGGACACTATCGGAACGTTATTAGAAGAGAATAATCTCTTTCGTAAGGATTAAAAATAGTAGCAGTGAAGCTTGAACGATCCCGCTTTATTTCCGTCGACAGTTCTAAAATATCTGCAAGTGCAATCAGTATTTAACACCTTCGGCTTCGATGAGAGCTTTCTTCTGAATACCGTATATCCTTGGCCAGTAACTCTCCATTTCTTGCTAAAATGCAGTCGATGAGTAACTTCAGCAGAGAGAGGATGATTGAAATCTTCAAACTATTAATTCAGTGAATGTTTACCAAGGTGCAGCAGAATAGCCGTTGGCCAGTTTGTCATTTATAACCGGTTTGACGACTTCCATTACATTTGCAGTTTGATTACCTCACTGTTTCGGTCTTATTTCATTCTTTTTTTACATCAGAAAGGAAAAGTTGTATAAATAAATTTGTTATTAGACAGTTTAGTATGTAGTATGGCTTGATATTGTTACTTGTCCCTTGTCAAAATACTGCAAAACTCAAAACAATATCCAACCATACTATATACTAAACTGTCTTATAAGATATATCTATTTGTAAAATTAGCTTGTCCGTCCGAGGTTTACCTCATGAACCCTCTCTCTCAGGAGGGGTGGGGGAGGGGTTGGTTGTCGAAACGGTGTCTCTTTTTTAACATTTTGCTCAAATTTTCCATTCGGTCAATTTACCTACCCCTTGATCATATACCCAATGTATCTATGAAAAAACAACTCAAAAACTTTTGCCGTGGACCCCCATCCTCGTCCCCCTTCTAAGAGGGAAGGAATGGCAGCAAAAAGAAATATATTCCCTTAGTTTTTTTTAAAAAAATTTGTCCTTTTGTTACGATATTGCATATGTTCTTAAGTACTTTAGACACAAGGTAGACTTGGTCTCTTGCTTTACTTTTAAACTTTAATTCAACTATTTTTTTGCTAAAATGAAGGCTTCTATACAAAACCTCCATAAATCCGCGAAAGCCTTTGAAAAATCAATGTTAAATATATTCTCAAATCAAAAGTCCGATACAAATACGTTGGCATAATACCTAAATATTAGTAAAATTTTTGGGTAGTTTAGAATATATTACGTGTTCACGAGAGCGGTTTAGATATATGTCGCCATTATCACGGAAGAACGTCAATATACACCTCATCACCAAAAAAGCTTGCGTGTAAGTGAACCCAGAGGCTAAGAGTTGTTATAAACTGTTCTATTTTCGATTATTTTTTTTCCTATTCAATATATACTCGCAAATTATTTCTCGATCATATCAATGGGTGTTTGCAATGAGTTCCAAACTATAAAGCATTGCATTTAATCAGAAACCTTTCACCGACAGATATTAGGTAGAAGTCTAGTTTTGATTTCCATGTCGAAGGATAGTCTTGATAACATCTCTTGAGGTAGGTAACTTTTGGTGCTTTGATGTGTGATCCAACATGTGTTATTTTCAACCCTCCCTGTTTAAAGCTGTTAATAACGTCTAATTTTGCCATTTTCTTTCCAAAGAAAGCGAAATACTAGTGAATTTATTTCAGTAAGTTTTTTTCTGAACAACAATAGTCTTTATAATCTGTATTTTCCCAAACACAATGAGATCTCTCCATTTCCAGAGATTTAACGTTTTTCTTTTGAGTGGATATTATATCCGTAATTTAGCTTAATATTCAATTCTTCATCATAAGTGAAGAAAATACCCAGGGATTTTTGTTGGAGGGATTTTGTGATTCTTTCCTAACCAACATACTTCAGTTTTGTCATTAATTAGTTTTAACCCTGAGCATTTTTCAAATTGTGTAAGAGCGCTCATTAAATTGTCTTTCAAGTCAGTTAAATCATCTGAAAAAAAATAAATGATTTTGTCTCAAAACTTCCGGCTAATATTCTTTTGATATTTTGATCGCTACGGATGTGTACCGCTAACACTTCTATCAATAAAATGAACAAATACGTGGAATGTGGGTCTCCTTGTCTCATTCTTCCTTCAATTTCAAAGTAGCCTTTAGTATCCTTTGATCATGATGCAACTAGTTAAATCGCAGAAAAACGTTTTTATCCATTTAATAAAGCATGGTCCAAACCCAAAGTGATGCAAAATCTTATAAAGAAAATGCCAGTTGATAGAGTTAAATGCTTTTTGAAGCAGGCCATGAGCATTTTTGCTTTTAGTAAGCTGCATGAATCTCAAGGTGTCATAAGTTGATCTATCTTTAACAAAAGCGCTTTGATTAAAACGAATAACACTGTTTAATGTGTTGAACACATCTCGCAAGTGAGTTTGATTCTATTTTTGTATCAACATTAATAAGAGATATTGGCCTCCAGTTAGGTATATACGTCTTCTATTTTTTTCTCTCTTTTCATTTAGTTTAGTAATAGTTTGACGCTGAGAATTTGAGAGACTGCCATGTAAGAAGGAGTAGTTTAAACAATTCATTAGTTGTTTTCCTTGTACGGGCCAGAAATATTGATATAATTCTGCAGTCAGACCATTCTTTCCTAGAGAACTGTTGTTTTCAAAAGGTTTTAAAGCTCGATGACCTTCATTTAAAGTTATTTCTCCTTCACATATACTTCTTTCGTCTTTGCTTAATGCTCGTATGTCCTATTACTTGAGAGATATAATTTCAATTTATGGCTGTTTATGTTTTTAACATTTATAAAAGTCTTTTAGTTCTCTCATTACTTCTCTTGGATTGGAAGTAAGTCTATTTCTTTATTGTATATTTTTCGAACGCAACATTTTTTTCTTATGATACACGATTCTCTAGGTTTAGGACGTATTTTGTTATTTCTTTTTTGCTTTCTTCGTTTCATCTGACTCGAGAGCGTAAAATCGAGCCTTTAGTAATGTATCCATAAGCCTTCTTGTAATTTGTATTGCGAATTTCTAACAGTGCTATGTTTTCTCCGGTAGGATTTAATAAAGTTTTTCCTCCGCTTGTTTGAATTAATTCAACATTGTTCCAAGCTTGTCTTTTTTTGTTTGGCTTTTTCCTTACTGTATTTCGTTGTTTCCTGTCTTATTCTGTACTTAATCAGTAAACGTTGGTGGTAAACCGTTCAATACATATTTCGAGTTGGTCTATTGACTATAGAATGTTTACAACACTTATCTTACCTGGTAGTCCCGTGTGAGAAGCCAGTACAGTTTGACTTACTCCAATCATTATCACAAAACTAAGAGCCAGCATCTTGGGGGCAAATGTTTTGGTGTCTTTCGCGGCTTTTTCTTAAACAAAAAATATAATATTGTATAATAATATAATATTATATAATATTAAGCAAAAATATAATATTGTAAGAAAGAGCAAGCAAAAATTTACATACCAAGAAATATTTATCATTTGAAAGAAAATGGCAAACAATAAAACAATTTCTGACAACTTATTAACTCCAAAACTTAACAAGATTTAGAAACAAATATATACTGTATACATGTGTTGAGCTTACTATGAAAGACGTGTAAATCATGGACTTAACGCACTACGAGTAACAAAAAGGCTTACCGAAAATACCAGTTGTGCACAAAACACGAAAGATTTGAAAAACCAGTAGAAACATTTGGGCTCAAACGTAAAACAAACCGATGTGAACGGTCAGGGATTGTTCAACATAAAACAAAGCAGCTTTGTGCACTCCTTTTGAAGTTTGCTGAGCTGTGAAACAGTTAGTTCTATTAACTGTGCCTAGATTCATATTTAGGGTCTGGTTTAAACATCTTATTTCTACATCTATATCTCCTTTATCACTCTTCAACGTTTTCACATCAAGAAGAAATCAACAAAACAATTGCGCATGTGCCGAATCTCATACCAGCATCGAATTTGATAGTGTCGAATTTCATAGACCACGAACGTTTGCCAAAAAGTTAGGCTTTTACTCTCTTATATCGTTTGTTCTGAGTTTAATACTGCGCTGAAACGTTTGGTCATTTAAATTAGAAGTTCCTTGAAGATCTTTAGACCGATGTTTTAGATACTTGCTGCTAAGCTTACTTACAGTTATATTTTCACTTTCAACTTGCACAGCCGATGGTGGTCCAATGGCAATGACAACGAAACGAGTTTGGCAGAGAGTTTTAAGTGCTTAAAGTAGTTATACGGAGAGCTCTTGTAGCTATGGTAACGAATTTTAAGTAAAAAGCATAATTGTTTTTAATTTGCAATAA
Organism: Parazoanthus atlanticus; assembly: GCA_025448195.2. Lineage (NCBI taxonomy): Eukaryota > Metazoa > Cnidaria > Anthozoa > Zoantharia > Parazoanthidae > Parazoanthus > Parazoanthus atlanticus. Next base: position 6,242 of record JAOEHT020180109.1, on the reverse strand, counting down.
CAAGGTTGTACCTAACTTTTATAAGTTGTAAGACAAAAATACTGTCAAAACATATTGTCCAAAAGTTTTGAGAAATACTTCTCTTTTTATCAATTTATCAATGGTCTATAATGTCTACGAAACGACTAGCGTTGTCAAAAAACACAAGAGTCTAATGATGAATGTTAACCCTTAAAGGGCCAAGCTATTTTTACTAACAAAATTGCACAAGAAGGAGGGTGGGGGTCAATCGCATCCCGAACGGTTTTCCAAGTGGTTGCACATAAAATATCAATCATTGGCATGTAGGCAGCTTTCGGTTAACTAATTATTTTTCATAACAACAATCAAGTAGAAGAAAAGTCATAATCGAAGTCATAACTCTTATTACATTGCATTTATATTGTTTATATAAAACTTATTAATATTAATAGAGCAAAACTGTTCGCATAACTTGCTGTTTATCTACATTTATTGTCTGTGAGATTAAATTTTAGTTGTCTAAAAGTACAATTATTTTATCATTCACAATTTACTGCTTCGTAATTTTTTTGGAAATTTTGAAAATTCCAGGTTAGTACAATTTTCATCTAGACAAAATCCATATATTTGGAAACAAACTGTGATTTTCAATTTTCGTTATTGAAAATTAGCAAAAAAGAAACAATGTTGTACTCTGCCATTTCAAAGCATTTTGGCTATTTTTTGAAACGAAAACAACAACAATTCCTTGCTGTTGAAAAGTTGTTACATCGTTGAACTGAAATTGTTCAATAGCATTCGGCGAAACATTTTAAAATAACCAGTAACAATATGTTTTGTAGAAAATTAATTCTTACAATGCAGGTGGTCAAATATAAAATATTCATTTATTTCCAGGTCTGTGAGAATGAAATAATTTCAAGGGAACGCCAAATGTTCAGGCACCCCAAAATGACTGTCCGGTGTTTTACAGCTTAAAGTGGACAGTAATCTGCTTCAATTGTGAGCGAATTTGTAATTCCTCATAGCTTCAGCAGCATGATATATAGAAGGGCAAAAGACAGTTTTGATTCAGTGAAAGTTCGTGACAGTTACTTTTAGAAAACGTTGCTAATGCGGTTGAATAATGCAAAGTCATCATAGATATAATAAGTTAGAAACAAAAAGCAAAAGACAGAGGCTTCTTAACCTTGAATAAATTTGCACAGCGATAGAATGGGAGGTTCCTAGGAGATAAATATAAAGGGCGACAAGATGTCGTGTATATTTTGAACTGAATTTTTTGCGTTAAGATTCGGTTTCCACAGCAAAATGAAAAACTAGTATAATTTGTAAACTATCTCCAAGATCAAATCTATCTCCTTTTGGTGACGCTGGACCAAAGTAGCTGCTAATCTGGAGAGTGACAACAGAAACGTAAGCTGGAATTTTATTCCTCTTCTATTTACAGTTAAAATTTTGTTTGTTGATATTTTCGAAATATTTTAACTTCTGGAGAAAAAATTACAAACTAATTGAGTGTTTACAAAGCTTTATCTTCTTTTTTGTAAGAAAGTCTATTTTTGGGGGGGTGGGGTGAGGTTGAAAGATTTTAACTTTTTTAGGTTCTCAGCCCCAAATGTTGTTAAAAGTGCTCTTAACAAGGAATAAAATAAATGGAGAGAGAAAAATAGGGCGTACTTTTTATCAAAGATGTAAAGTAAACACACTAAGAAATTTTAAAAGTTCCCACTAAAAATACAGCTGCTCAGTTGAGCTAAAGACACTACTCGTGTCTCATGTTATAGCAAAAGCTCAAAACTTTCAAATCACACTAGCGGATGTCAAAATGATGACATATTTTTTGGGATATGTTTACTTTAGTGTTTCAAAAGTTGACGAAATTTGCAAGAAGTTGCAACGTTTGTCTTCACTCTCGTATGCTCTTGCTTCTTTCATAATTTCCCAAGCTATTTCGTAGTAATGGACTTGTCATCAGGAGAGATGAAAGATAATTTGGTTTTGCACAAAAATGTTTGAGGAACCTTTTTAATGTGTGAGGAAATAGTTGAAGACTCTCCTTCCCCCGCCCTCTATGCGAACAAACCACTTGTTTGAAACTTTCCCCGCTTTTCAATTGGAGATAATTTCAATTATCAAAAGGTATAAACTTCAAGATAAAATACTTGGAAGGTTGTTGTAGCACTTTGCGTTGTGCTTTTTCGGACGCTTCTCTCTCCATCTTTCCCAACTTCTCGCGTGCAATCCTTAACTCGATCGATAGACGCACGCTAATCATGGAGCAGTTCGTAACTAGAAACGGAATGTTATTACTGATTGCCCAAGCAGCGTCTTCGATAATCTCGTCTATGATACATAAAAAGCAGCTACATTCCGTAGGGTAGGGTTTCATCTGGTAGTACCGCATAACCTTTAAATAAGAAATATTTGGTGAAGAAATGGCTAAGAAGGGCTTAAGACGTTGAAAGATGGTACTTGGATTTTCTTTTTTTATTTTTAAATATTATTCAATTAAATACGGCAGCAACTTTCAAATACAGGCGTTGATAAGAAACCGGGAATATATATTTCTTGACCTTAAAACTATTTTCTCGTTTTTATTTATCGTAATTTTTTATTTCATTTTTACTACTATCTAAAAAGCGAACCAATTTCCGAAACATTGTTTGCCTCCTACTACCTTTTTTCATTAAAATCGAATTTCTGTTAGAAGAAAAGTCATAATCGAAGTCATAACTCTTATTACATTGCATTTTATATTAGTTATATAAAACTTAATAATATTAATAGAGCAAAATTTTTCGCCTAACTGGCTATTTATCTACATTTATTGTTTGTGAGATCAAATTTTAATTGTCTAAAAGTACAATTATTTTATCATTCAAAATTTACCACTTTTAGAGATCTTGTGTGTGTTATTTGATTAATGATCGTCTCTTCGTAATTTTTTTGGAAATTTTATAAATTCCGGGTTAGTACAATTTCCATGTGGAGATAATCCATGTATTTGGAAGCAAACTGTGATTTTCAATTTTTGTTATTGAATATTAGCAAAAAAGAAACAACAATATTGTAGTCTCACGTTTCTAAAGCATTTTTGCTATTTTTGGAGCAAAAGACAACAACAAGTCCTTGCTGTTGAAAAATTGATACATCGTTGAACTGAAATTGTTCAATAGCATTCGGCGAAACATTTTAAAATAACCAGGTAACAAGTGAACATGGCTTGCAGAAAATTAATTCTTACAATGCAGGTGGTCAAATATAGAATATCTATTTCTTTCCAGATCTATGAGAGTGAAATGATTTCAAACAACAACAACAACAACGTACTTTTTATTCACCTTAACGTTTAACAGATTTAGAAATTGAACAATTATAAACTGAGAAAGAGTTAGGTGCTTGTCACCTAGAATAACCATAAGGGCTAAACGAGCCAGACAACCGGAATCATCGAGTAATTTAGATAAGGCTCTGTCGTACATGCCGTAAATCCTGAAATCATGGCAGTGATTGGGTGAAGACGTATAGAGAAATATAGTCGCCAGTCAAAGCTTTAACTCTTTGGTGACGGCGTCAGTGAATACCGTTCCTCTTGGAACGATAACTTTAAAAAAAATGCAACAATTTCGAATCATTAAACAGAGCATCGATGAATCGGTATTTTTCTCAGCCGATAACTTGCTCAAATTTCTGCATCCAATACACCAGCAAGAACCCCCGATTTCTGTCGAATTTCATCGTTTTTTTGTAGCAAAATTAGAAATGCTTGTTTTCCACCTCCAGGAACAGCACGAAAAACACACACTTTTGTTTGCAATATTTTTAATAAACAACTATTTATAAAACAAAAAGTTCACAATCCCAAAAAATCTCCAAGTCGAATTCTTGGCGCTGGTTGGCAGAGATTCCTGTTCCTTTTTCCGCGGGCCGTGTTACAGCCTTTTGGTTAGTGCAAGTTTGACGAATCCATTGTTTCCTTGTTCACGCCTGATTGGAATTCTAGGTAATTCCTTCATAACGGCCGCATCTCTATTTGATACATTCGGCCCATCTCTATTCTATACATTTTTCATAGGTGTCGAGCCACGCAGACCTATTAGAATATTTACAACACTTATCTTACCAGGTAGTCCCGTGTGAGAAGCCAGAAAAAGTTTGACTCACTCCAATCATTATCACAAAACTAAGAGTCAGCATCTTGGGGACAAAATATTTTGGTGTCATTCGCGGCTTTTACTTAACAAAATTTATAATTTTGTAAGAAATTTATAAGAGCGAGCAAAAGTTTACACACTAAGAAAAGTTAATCATTTGAAAGAAAATGGCAAAAAATAAAATAAATTCTGACAACCTATTAACTCCAAAACTTAACAAGATTTAGAAACAAATATATACTGTATACATGTGTAAATCATGGACTTAACGCACTACAAATAATGAAAAGGCTTACCGAAAATACCATTTGTGCACAAAACACAAAAGATTTGAAAAACATATGCACAACTAACCAGTCAAAACATTTGGGCTCAAACGTAAAACAAAACGATGTGAACGGTCACGGATTGTTCAGCATAAAACAAAGCTGCTCTGTGCAGTCCGTTTGAAGTTTGCTGAGCTGTGAAACCAGTTAGTTATATTAACTGTGCCTAGATTAATATTGAGGGTCTGGTTTATGCATCCTATTTCTACTTCTGTATATATCTACTATATCACTCTTCAACGATTTTACATCAAGAAGAAACCAACACAACAATCGCACATATGCCGAATCTTATACCAGCTTTGATCGAATTTGATAGTGTCGAATTTCATAGACCACGAACGTTTGCCAAAAAGTTTGGTTTTTGCTATAGAAATAGAAAACGAGCCAGCGTTCTATGTTCAGTTATATAAGCACGCGTGAATTTTTTAAGTTCACGAAAGGGGTGTTTAGTAACACGAGCCCTAGGCGAGTGTTTCTAGGCACTACTTGAGTGAATTATTCTAAATAATATATGGAATATGTGGAATATTCTAAACTTTTCAAGTTTAGAATATTCCACATCAAGTTTAGAATATTCCACATTTCCTCTGTGTTTCATGTACCCAGCAAAAGTTTCACGTAGCTACTCGAAGTGTTTGTGTAAATCAAGTTGTTCGAGTACGAGAAGTCTTCCCAGATGCTTGTTTCCCTTCATCAATTGCAAGCTTCAAAAACATTTGGTGATTTTTCCTTTTTACTGTCAGTGAGCACTTCATCCATGCTCGAGCCCTTTTTAAACCGGCTGAATCACTTTTGTTTCTTCGCACTTCGTACTTCTGTTTCTTCTTCACTCTTCAAAATGAAACTGAACAGACGACGACGTCAGAAGTTGCTGATTTCCCGCCTTTCACAGGCAGCTTGGGATGTCGCACGCACGCTGTCACTCAAAATCTTAAATTATAAAAATTATTTTTAAAAAGTCAAATTGAAGCCAAAACTTGGGAAAAATTTTGGCAAATTGTCAGCTTCCTCCATTTCGCAAAAAACTCCAAAGGTTATAAAGGCAAACTGTGCCTATGTACAATAATAAAGCACGCTGCACTGCCAATCATAAGGCGCGTTATATCTGCTTTATCAGTTTGTAATCTCTTATATCGTTTTTTCTGAGTTTAATACTGCGCTGAAAAGTTTGGCCATTAATTAGAAGCTTACTTACAGTTCTATTTTTACTTTCAACTTGCACAGCCGATGGTGGTCCAATGGCAATGGCAATGAAACGAGTTTGGCAGAGAGTTTTAAGTGCTTTAGGTAGTTATACGGAGTAGCTCTTGTAGCTATGGTAACGATTTTTAATTAAAAAGCATATGTTTTTAATTTATAATAGCAAGGTTGTACCTAACTTGAATAAGTTGCGAATTTAAGATAAGAATACTGTTAAAACATATTGTCCAAAAGTTTTGAGAAATACTTCTCTTTTTATCAATTTATCATAGGTCTATAATGTCTACGAAACGACTAGCGTTGTCAAAAAAGACAAGAGTCGAATGATAGATTTATTGAGCTTTAAAATTGCAGCTGTCTAATGCTGAATTAAATAAAACTTTACAGATGATATAATATTTTAAAAACTATAATATAAAAATTATGAAGTGGGTATCTGAAATTACACGATAAAAAATATTTAAACTATATACAATTAGACTATTTGCATTAAAAAAAATTACCTACAATTACTGTACATAAAAGTGTTTTTCAATCTATTTGTTTTGGCTCCGGGAAGGTGGTATGTTCTGTTATTTCTTAAGAAGTATTTGGA
>JAOEHT020180027.1:0-11521 GCA_025448195.2 Parazoanthus atlanticus | reverse complement strand
GAGAGCCTTTGTCTACTACCAAAGAGCATGACTTTGGTTTTAGTACTGTTGACTATCAATTCGTTATCGTTAAACCAGTTGCTAAGCTTATTCAGTTCGGCTTGAAGAACACATTCAATAGTATACACATCCTTGGCAGCAAAAAATAAAGCAGTATCATCTGCATATAACACAACTTTACTGTGTTCAACGCATGTGGGAAGATCATTTATGTAAATTATAAATAATAGGGGTCCTAAGACTGAGCCTTGAGGTACACCAAGAGTTAAATCAAGACTTTCAGACATAGTTCCATTGACACAAACTGTTTGAGATCTGTTACTGATGTAATTTTCGAACCACTTTAGGGACTCTCCTCGTACACCAATGCGCTTTAACTTGGACTTGAGTATTGGGTGACTGATCATGTCGAACGCTTTGCTGAGGTCCAAGAAAACTGATCCAACGACATTCCCTTTGTCAATATTTTTCAAGATAAAGTCAGACACATCCAACAGGGCTGTGCATGTGGAGTGGCCTTTCCTGAAAGCAGATTGATGGGCTGATAACAATTTGTTTGCAACCATATGATTATAGACTTGTTTGTGAACTGCACGTTCAAATATTTTCATGACGACAGGGAGTACGGAGATAGGTCTGAAGTTATTGACATCAGAAATAGAGCCAGATTTATGAAGTGGGGTAACTGTTGCGGACTTCCAGGAACTCGGTATTTTGCCAGTTCTCAGGGATAAATTGAATATGTAAGTCAGAGGTGAGACTATAGTATTAGCTCCAACCTTCAAAAGACGTGAAGGAATATCTTTAAGACCAGACAACTTTCTAACTCTCAACGTAGATAGCTCATTACGGACAAAACTCGTGGGGATCTCATTAAACTCAAAATCAGGAACATGGTTGGAATTGGTGTTGTCCGTGTTACATTGGTGATTGTTTGAGTTTTTAACTTTCAAGGCGTTACGCAAGCGTGTTCCCACAGTCGTAAAGAATTTATTAAAGCAAGAAGCTATGGTGGAGTTGCTAGAATATTGAAAACCTTCATGAGAGATTTCTTGCAGGCATTCGTGCTTTTTCTTCGGTATAAGCTTCCTGATAGTAGACCAGATCTTAGGAGGGTCATTTGCATTTTCAGTTAATAACTCGTTATAGTAGTCACGCTTAGCGGCTTCTATAAGTCGGGTTGTTTTATTTCTGAGTTTCTTGTAGCTTTCCCAGTCTTCATCCAGTTTAGATTTCACAGCTTTACGTTTCTTTGAGTTACGGAGCTTTATGGTGTTTCTTATTTCTTCTGACAGCCATGGTGGTTGGTTACCACGAACTCGGAGGGTGCGTAAAGGAGCGTGTCTATTACAAACATCCTTCAGAAGTACTTCCATACAAAACCATGAATCCTCAGGAGTCTCAAATAAATTAACAGTGTCCCAAGGTTGCTCTTGTAGATCAGCAGTAAAGGCAATAGGATTTAGTACAAACAAAAAATCCAGTAAAAATACTTTGACTGCTACAGAACTAGCGAAAACATTTTGTCCTTAAGATGTCTGCTCCACCTACTTGGGTAGAAGTTATTTTAAAAATATTTTAAAATATTTTAAAAATATTTTTTAAAAGATTTAAAAATCTTTTTGTGTCCAAGGTTACAAAATATATATATGATTAAGTAATAAGTAATATTTTACGAATGAGCGCAGCGAGCGAGTAAGACAGTTTTTGCACAGGAAAATGAAATTCATATCCTCAAGCCGCCGTGTGATTTTCAGTTATTAGCTAGGCCTGTCCCACTTTTTCCGTTTGCTGTCGTTCGACCTGGACGAACTTTGAACATTTGAAAAAAGGAAAAGAAGGCGTAATAGCACCAAATTTATATAAGAGAAAACCGTTTACACTCAAATGTTCATCTGCTGTCATCAATCATTTATTGTCAAGTGTCTTTTCCGAGAACTCGTCGTTGATTCGACTTTTCAACAGCACCGATAATATTAATTCAACTTTAACGTTTTTATTTGAGATAGTTTTACAAACAGCCAGCAGAGCTGACTTCCACTGGTTCTTGTGTTGCAGGTGCTTGACGGACACATTTAAATCTAACTTGCTCGATTCTCTGTCGATTTTCTTTTGCTGAAATTATTGAAACGTGAATAATCAACTTTTCAGGACGTAGCGCAATTTTTTATGTAATTTTCAGATTATAGCCCTCTAGTCTTCATATTATGTAATAGATAATTCTTGTATGTTGTTTTTAATTATGTTTTTTTACTTTTATAATCTGTAATTTAGGTCCTTTCTGAAAATCATTTTATAGTGAGACAGTTACCTAATAAAAGATTATTATTATTATTATTAAAAACTTATAAAGAACTTTTTATAGAGATAGGTTCCTTATAGAGAGAAGTTCTAACCTATAAAAAGTCCTTATATAGAAAAAGTTTTTTATATAACGTTCCTTTGAAAAAAAGCGGGTTCTTACGATAAGAAAACGTTCTTATAAAAAATGTTCTTATAAAAACGTTTTTCGTAAATAAAGTGTTCTTGTAAAATTTAAATTTCTTATAAAAATGTTCTTATAAAAAGAGGTCTTATAAAAAAAGCGTGTACAGGCGAGCTTATTTCTAAAAAGGTTCTTATAAAAAAGATTGCTTTAAAAAACGTTCTTGTATGAAAAGATGTTTTTATAAAAAGTGTTCTTACAAAATAGTTCCCTATAAAAAAATGTTCTTAATATATTTATAGAAAACGTTCTTACGAAAAAATGTTTATAAAAAAATGTTCCTACACATAAGAAGGTGTGTGCACGTGAGGCTCTGCGTGATGTCCGCTTTGGTTGCGTGAATCACAGAAGTTTTTTCTGGTGAAATAGGAGAGTTCTAAGTCCTCAAAGCCTAAGAAGCTTAGGCTTCTTGAAAGAGTATACACTTATTTTTATTAGTGCTTCTATTGTTAGCGGCGACTAAAAGCTCTCAAGAATTAGCTGTATTTCGATTAGCCTCTCCGCAGACTATTATTCTCCTTCGCTGCGAGAACAGGGAGAGATCTCTCGCAGTAGCTTTCTGAGAAGGATGTGAAAGAACAACGTGTACTAAATTTAACTACTACCTACTCCCCCCCCCCCCCCCTGACCTTCTCCCAACAACAAATCATTCACCGTTCCCGAGCCTAGCCTCCCCGCAGACTATTACAGTCTGGGTGGAGGCTATCCCGAGCCTAGTGGCTCATAATAAGGCAATAGAGTGATGTGAGAGCTATTGAAAAGTACGTGACTTCTCCTAGATGAAACATAAATATATCGCAGGTTACATATGATGAGCCCCAGCAGAAGCTGCTATTCATTTTATATCAGCTGAGACGACTGGTCGGAGAAAATGACGTGTCTTGCTTTAATACCCAAGGACCGACACTGTCGGGCGTATGACCTTGGGTTAGCAGTCAGACACGCCAACCACAGGACCAGGAAAAAGTAACCATGCATGTTTTGGGGGATGTTCAAACTTTTAACATCTATCTTCCAAAACATGTTTTGGCGGTCGGTCACTTTTCAAACTCAGCACAAGACACAAAGAAATAAGCAAAACCTGAACTCGTCCTAACGGAAAACAAGTAAAACTGAAACTGTCCTATATATTTTCTTCCGGTTCAAGTCGATGCATCTTCCGGACGGAGTCAATTTTTAACATCAAAGTTCAATCAACAAGAATATATATCCCCGATTTGACGTAGACAGTTCAGTATTTTGGCCAGTTCCGATTTAGCATATCGCCATGAAAATGTCGGTAATTTAAAATGTTTTTAGTGCTGAAAGGCTCCGGCTAACTCTATTTGAATCCCACTGCCTGTTGTTTATACTCGCAACTGAATGTCCGTGGTATTTATCCGATTACAGACTGTGTCCCTGAAAAAAGTGTTCAGCTATCCGAGCGATCCCTACAATAACTGACTTGGTTTCCATATCACTTTATCAGTAATCGCTGGAATCGGCTGAAAAAGTTCCTTGATTATCGACCCTTGCGATTCTAATAATCTTTGAAATATTTTGTCCCGTGAAACCTACAGTGTAGATTTGTTAACTATCAATCGGCAAGGACCAACGTTTTGCACCAGAGCTGCAATATATCACTATCATGCGGTGTATTTTTCTGAATGAAGGGATTTCAATTAAGGTTACTTGAGTTGTTGTTCTAAAGGGGGATCACAGATAAAGACTAAAGCTTTAAAGATTACAACGGAGTACGGATGTTATGAATTGTTTATTTTCACAGATCACAACTGTAAAGGTATTTGTGCTTTCACGAGTCTCTGGTATGTATTTTTTCTGCTATGACATATATCTTTGTCCTCTTCCAACATCAATGACGAGTTTTTACTTTGTGTGATTTTTGGCAACCGATCACGGGATCGAATTTATCCTAGCCTCGACAGGCCCTTGAAAGATCAAGGAAGTTGATATATCTATATTTTTGGGAGAGCCTGAAAGAGTCTGGACTTTAACCTCTATATAAAAATTTAAGAAAACAAGTAAAAAACTTCACCAGGCTATCGTATTACCTGTGTTTACGCCGTATCTATGGACATTTTAAATGATATGAAGTTGTCGGTTCAGTTAGTCGTTTGGTACCGAATGGCTCGAGGCGGCTAAACATTTAGCAAAAATCCCCCGAAGCCGTTTAATAAGACAGATTGTTTGTTTCGGTGTTTTTAACACATTGGACCCAAGAGTAAAGCACACTGCCGCCACGCTATTTTGAAGCGGAAACACGATTAAAAAACATCTCTAATTTTTTTTCCGACTCCCCTCCCCCCTCTCCATTTTGAGAAGTAGCTGATAACCCAAAAGAGTCCCAAAATAATACGCTTGTTCGACTCGTTTTAGTCGTACATCATCTACAAGGTTTGTCAAAGTAGTATTTTTAGTCGACACGAAGTTAACTTCTTTGATTTAAAGTTGCGAAAAAGAAAAGAAAAGAAAGTCAAACAGTCACGTTACGACGGTACACGGATCGTGTCTACAATGTCGATAGTGAGTAATTGTGTCTTCTTTTGTCAGTCGTGCATACACTCGCGTATTCGCTGGTTCGACTTATTTTTCGAGTTTTCGGATGAACCGAAAGACAGAAAAGCTGTTTCGGTACTGTAGGTCTAATATTGCCTTGCGGTTTTTCGACGATGAATACCAACTTTTTCAAGTTTCCAAAGTTTCAAGTTTTAATACCTACCGACGGAGAACAACTCATTTCCCCCCTAAAACCAGACAAGTTTGCAGTATTTTTTACTTAGAATTAGAGTTCAACCCATGACTAGACTGGCAGGAGTTAAACCAGCCTGAGATGGAATTGCGAGCAGTCTCTTCCTTTTCCTCAGCGGCTCGCGGCCCGCTGTTGCTCACCGACTCGCTCTCAGCTTCGCCGCTCGTAACGACAACGTTCAGTTGTTTTCCTCGATTCAGAGGAAAAGGAAAAGACTGCTCACAGTCTAACCATAAACCAGCAGATGAAAGTCATTGAAGCTCGTGTCGTAACAATTGGGTGGAGCCGTGCCGAGTTGCGGTTGAGGGCCAGTGTGCCGACGGTATGCGGCCAAAATGAGCCCCGGAAGTGAGCAACCGCAAATAAACGACGAGCAGAAAAAGGCCAAACCACATCAGCTAGGTTATCTCGTGTCTGTCAAATGAAATCAAGACGGGATAAATGAGGGGCAAATTTGTTCATCAGTCCTGAATTAACTGAATATAGTTGAGACTTTGCGGTTTTCAATAGAATATTTTCTAAAGGCCAAACCTACAAACCTTCGTAGAACTACAATGTGGGCCCCTTGCCAACATGTTCTTTGGTTTTTAAATCACAGCTCTTGTCTTCTAATGTGATATTTGAGAATGTTACTAGTTTTTTTGTTTTTGTGTATGTAGTGGTATAACAAAGAATGGGTGTTTCCGAAAAGGAAGCGAGTAAAATTCGTGTTTTTGAGTTTATCCATCTTCCACTCATTATTTCCGGTTACCAAAACGCGAAAACGTCAAGCTGTCCAACTTATTTTTGTGCTTTTCTGACACATGATATTTTTTGTTTCACAAACATCTCACCAGCCAATTTGTCATTCCTTGTATTAAAAAGGCGTTTGGATAAATATTTGGAGACAAGTTGTCCCATTATGAGCTGGATCCCAGCAAGCGGAATTGTACACATCGGTTGTTAATTACAGACAAACTTGCTTTTTCACGGCTCATCTCGCTCCGATGTATCCACAAGCTTATTCAAAACATAAGTGCAACTCCTTTACAAGTCTTAAACTAGGTGTCATTTGTTCTTTGGAATGTGCAGTGATTAATCTCCCTTTTAGGACATCCGTGACCTTCAGCGGTCTTTTATGATTGCGCCCTAAATTACTTTATTGCTGTGTAGACATCCCCTGGAGTCCCGGCGGTATGAAAAAGGCAAACTCTATCCCCGTTCTATCCACACGAGTGTCGAGTTGATTCACGATATCATCGAAAGACCGCGTACGCCGTGCAATTTATCACCTAGCGTTACGTGGAAAAACAAATATTTGTCGAGGTACAGTCATTCCTTATCTTCCGAGAATAAACTTCTCCCTTCGATTCTCGTGTTTACTGAAATAAACATTTTGTTGACGCTGGGTTATCTATAAACACAATCAGACACACCGCTTGTTCTCGAATGACTGTTAGACCTTTCTGATTGGCTCGTTGGCGACACTTTCCTGAAACACAGCAGTTGAATGGCTTTTGTATTGTGTTAGCCAATGAGCTAATTGAAAAAGCTGTCAAGAAAGTCAAAGGTGCAGTTTCGATGAACGAGGGGTCTCTGCGGGAAATCTTTCGTTTCACGTCTCTAACCAACGATGGTAAATCGATACTTGATTGTCAGACTGATCTCACAAAGACTGTAACTCGGTGTCATCTCTCCTCAGTTCTGCTTCGAAGCCAAGGGACCGTTCGTGATATCCTCAAACTGAGCAAACAAATTTGTTTTCACTCACTGCTGTGTTTTCGGAAAGGTACTAGCTGTGAACACGAAACCTCGTCAATTGCGGCTTGAGTCCCGCCATAAACTGGAATTGGGTCGTTTGGAAACATTCCATTTGAACTGAGAGTAAGTGATTGTTTTCCTGTATTGGGGATTAGCGGTACAAATATTTTGAATTTGTTTTGCCATTCCTCCCTAGAATGTAAGTAACCCGCTATGAATATGAATTCATTATCATGGATTTCAATTTTCCTTGCAGGAATTTTGCCGTAATGACTAATGTGCACGACGTGTGAAAAATGTGATTTTGTGGGCGAAGTTGTGTGGTGGCATCAGTAGTCCCTGCTCAACTTTATCGGTTTTGAGCGTGTCGAGGTCGTAAAAAGCCGATTGCATTTGCCACTGAATGTGGAACATCCTGTGACAAGATTTTTCAACGCATACATTTGTTGTGTGCACACATATAAATGTCATAAACATATACCCGAATATATTAACATAAATCAAAACGACAAAAGTGAAGTGGTAATTCGTCGAGTGACTGTTGCTACTTCGACAAAAGAAACAAATACTGTTTGACGCTTGTTGAGTTGTCACATGTCACAGGACTAAAGGTAGTGAGCGCTTTTCAAACATGGCCGATAAACCTGAAGACGGCTCGTCCAGTCGCGCGCAGGATCAAGAAACCCAAACAAACTTCGATGTCATTACAAACAATTCTCAACGTGTGCATGTGGCAAACAACCACACACAAAGACCAGTCGCTCAAGTACCCAGGATGCACCCAGGTTTTCCATTTAGACACCCAACGTCTTCATGGAACAGGGGGTTTTACTATCCTCCTGCCCCGTATCCAGATCACTGTTATTCCCCATATGAGGGGCATTACCCACCCACACATGGTCACCCTGGCCATTATAGCTACCCCATCCCTCAGTGGCACCAGCCGACAAGCCCAGTTTTGGGGCCAAATGTACCAATGCACAGTGCAATGCGCCGTCCAGGGTACCCAATGGATGGGTACCATTCTTATCACTTGCATAACTCCATGCCACCTCCAGGTGCAAGTCCAATGATTACACATGAAGCAACACACCAGGAAGTTGAGATTGCACGTCCAAAACCAGAATGGCCAAGTGGCCATGGTCTGCACATGTCCTCCAAATTATCAGTTCTACCATCTGACTACCTTAGAGCAATGAGTAGCAGAGGTGCAGGTACCGAGTTTGGCGGTCCACCTTCAACCGCTACCTCCCTGAGGTCAACAGAACTTGAATTTCCAGCTAATGCTTCAAGGAACTCAACTCCAAGACAGACGAGGATTCTGAGTCGCAAAAGAGCATTGTCCAATTCTCCATGTTCTATTGATGCATTAGATTTGACTTCTATCATTCGATATTCACCAGACGCACTGTTAGCTTATGTGTCAGGTTCACGAGCTTCGTCAGCCAGCTCATTTGGACATCTAATAACACCTATTGCCCTATCACCAGCCAACCCTCGCACACCAACAGCCATACATCCCTGTCCAGTTCGACAAAACCCATTCATTACACCACTGATACCACCACTACAGTCACCAACTACAACCACCACAACAACCGGCCAAAAGGACTTGCCGTCGTCAACCACCAGCATGGACAACGACCAGGAAGAAGATATGAGCTGTACAGATTCTGTTAAAGCATCCAGCACCCGCGAGGTAGAATCACTGCCAGTGTTCAAAGACGAGGTGATGGAAGAATGTCAGCTAGATTCTACTACATCACCAAGTGCAGATGCAAAGGTATTTGATATATTTGTAGTACATGTAATTGTTGAGATTTTTGGCCTTTAAAAACAATTTATTAAATGGGTGAGATGTTGGATCCAATCATGTTAAACATAATTTTGTTTGTATTTACACTTTATAGTTTCCTTTTCTTGTGTTTTTTTTAAAATTTGTCTTGACCTTTTTGTAACAAACATAAATCAGCTAACTGTCTCTGTCTAGCCTCTGGCTACTACAGTAACACTGTACCATTATATCCTTTACTTTCTCAATAATAATTGTAACTATTGTTCTTAATGAAAAATATTGTATTATATTGGCAGTATTGTATTTGAAAGGCACAGAGTTCATACTATTTTTTCAGCTTTTATAACTGTTTGCTTACAGTCTTGTTTATTTGATGTTTCTCTTCAAAATACTCAATTTAAAACATGTTATTTGATCAACAGGAATGAAAAAATTGAATTTAATGTTATGCCAACTTTTTCACCACTGTAGTTTTTCCATTAAAATTTGCTTATAAAATTATAAGGTAAATTGTACCAGTGAACAAGACCTAGTATAGTTCAAATTAATATCCATTTTTCATCAATTCTCTAGAATGCAGTGTTTTTGTGGGGATACTCAAATCTTAAAATTTAAGGCTGAAAGGTAAAAAATTTCCTAAAATGGAAATGATTGAAATTCTGTCAAACAAATGCAAAGCATACTTCATCAATGTTATGGAGTTGTACTGAATCAATAGTCAGAATAGTTTATTAAATGTGTACTACTCAAACAGCATCTTGTTTTTACATTATGTGATAAAAATTTAACTAATGTGCATCAAGCTTTGACAACTGTACAGTTATTCCGATCAATTAAAGCTTTATTGGGAAAAGCACTTTTATTTCACTTACCTTCATTACAGGGAATTCCTTAGAACATAGCTGCATCAATTTTTGGTTATGGATAAATCATGCAACACTCATTAGAGGATTAATTAAAATATGAGTAGTGAATGTTAAACTTGCTGACTTACATCATTACGATAGTTACACTTAAATTAGAAGATCAAGATAGCTTAACCATAAAATTCTTAGAAGAAAAACAAGTTGACTAAAGTTTTTGAACAACTTAATTGGCTTGTTGTTTTGATTCGCTATAATAATAGCTCCGCTATTTAATGAATAGAAGGGGTACTGTACGTCTCCTCAAAGTAGCTCATCTACTAATACTACTAACAGTTCTAAGAGGATTTAGAGTTACTTAATATACAAGTAATCCATGGAATGCTTGAGGAAATTAAATGTAATTTATTGCACATCCATTAATGCAGCATGCAGCCTGCTTGCAGCTCCACCCAGATCACAATTTAACAACAGCTGTTGATAAAGAACTGGTTTATTTAAAACATATACCATGGCATGGCATAATAAAAATTGAGAAATCAGCAAATTTAATAAGGCCAGATAATAAAAAAAAACTTGTTTAGTGTCCCCGCCCGACTTGAGAAATGTCCCCAACCTCCATTTTTTTCTTTTTTTTATAAAAGAACTCTTTTTTAAAAAACGTACTGTATTTGGTGAAGATCTAAGGATCTAAGTTGTATGCATGGGTGAACCTGACTTTTTAAATAAGTTTTTGCTTGTTGTTGTTGTTGTTTGTTTCATAGAGCACAATGTGGTCATTGTTTTGTAATCACTCGAGATGTTGTAGGTGCGAGTTGGTGCCTCAATGTCTAGTCAAGACAAAATAAGCCTTGTTGCCAAAATTAAAAATAATAAAAACCTCGCCCTCCCTACCTGAAAAAATTGAAATGGGTGGACGCTAAACTTTTTTTTTTTATCTGGCCTAATTTATCTAATTTAATTTACAGATACATTAGAAACTACATTTGGAAACTACAGTACATTCTAAAAACTAATCTTACTGATCATTGTGGGATAAAGTTGTTTTCATATTTGTTAGTGTGGGCTTTGGGGATTGAGAATTGGTGGTAGCAAGGCATGTAGAAGGTAACAGAGGCAGGAAGAGAGAGTTAGACTGACTGGTAAGTTTAGAAAACTTCTTACAAGTCGCAAAGTGCATCACAGCGGGATGAAAGCAAGGGGAGAACCAGACTTGCAAGGGCAGGAGAGTAGGAGTTGAAGGCAAGAGTGATCCTAAATGGCCTCAATATTGTTACTGAGGTAGCCAGCGGGAGGTAAGTGCATCTGAAGACTTTTGAGAAATATATAATACTAAAAACTTCATCCAGTAAAATGATGGTGATCATCATAATTTACGGATTTTTGAGAACTTGTTCAAAAGTTAGGATATTTCACAGTTAAGTTTATGAAATCACCTTTGAGAAAGACCAAGGTCACAACATAGTGAACATTACCAATAACAAGCTTGCACAGGTTCAAGTACGCAGACAGTAGTCCTTAAGAAATCAACTAGTCATAATAAGATTCAGATAGAAGTAAGTTGTAAGTATTTATAGGGTAGACCAACTGTGGGCAGTGTCACCTGATTATCAGGTGGACTGTATTTTTAGGGAAGTATTCGTTACCTGTAGATCTAAGTTCAATTACTGTAACACTTAACTATTGGAACTTTTGGGATAAAATAATTATAAATATTATAATTGTACTTGGACAAAGTTTTCAGACTTAGTTTAGTCTGATTCATTGGTGTCCACAGATTATATATTGAAACCAAAAGTGTAAGATTCTCCAACCACAATTAACCCCAAGGAAGGGAGGGGGGCGGGGGGTGACTGATGGGTTAGGGTTAGGGTTAGGGTTAGGGTTAG
>JAOEHT020179950.1:0-11521 GCA_025448195.2 Parazoanthus atlanticus | reverse complement strand
TTCCATACAAATGCTCTTAATTTCAGCCATTTTGCCTACCCGCCAAAATGGCGTCGGAAACCGTGACAAGGTCTATTGTCAAAGGTTTTTCATTATGCAAAATTCGATGTTTACTAAAAAGCCCACTTTAGTCCGACGTTTGTGTCATATTCTTGGTTGAGGTCACTCTTGGTGTCTTGGACATTCCTCATTAATTATTTTATTTGTCATTGTTAATTATAACTATACTGAGAAAGAAAAGCATCGAGTAGAAGACGTTGTCTCAAATAATTTGGTTAGAATATATAAATGTAAATCCTTTTAAACTTACTAAAGTTTGGGCAAAATATGATTTTCTTCACCTGTTGCATGCAAATTACACAAATTAAAAACTGTTTTTATCAAGTGATATGTTCATCGACTATTCCTTAACATGAGACGAGTCCGATAGTCTGTTGGGTTTCTCATCTTTCTTCGTTATTAAAACAACAAAGACCGCGTCACAAAATTTAAAACAAGCATCTGTTCACTCGTTAACTTTCTGTTTCTCTGTAATGTGTTTAGTGCTAATGATATTCGATACATGCACGGAACACCTCTGTTTACTTGGTATAATGTAAACACGAAGGCTTTGTCGAACGGCGAAAATCGAATGTGCAGCTGTTTCTGACAACAACCTGCAAAACTATAATTCATTCATTTCACATTCACAAGACTTGGCTCACCTCACTTGCGGTTTACCCGTACACTGGCAACGCCGATCCATTTGTTTTCCTTGAATGAAAAATCAAATTACATATCACCAAGGTTCGTTGTCACTAACAAAAGCTTCTCTGAGCGAACATCTCTCTCTCACGCGATCACTCGGAAACAACTCACGTCACTCACCCACCTTGCCTACGAGGGCGCTGGTTCTTGTGAGACGTGTGAAACGTGGAGACTGGGTCGGGAGCGCTCGCGATCATTTTGTGGCTCATGCAGAATTTCAGCGGTTACACGTACAGACGAACGGTAAAACACATTGCTTCCCTATATCTGTACACCATGTCAAAGTTTATGTAGTAGAAAATAAGAACATAAATTACTGGAATTGCTTTCAAATAATATCGCACTTCGTTGAATCTGGTGCTATTTATGCCCCCGCGGCGTTTTCATTTGTCCCAAAAGCTCCTAAAGCTGCTAGAAGCTCAAGTTTTAAAAAGTCATTTGGTAATCAGTTTTTCTTGTCGGCGTCCAAACTTGGGTTTGTACTTTTTTTGTACTTTTTCTTAGTTCAATACTGTACTATGTCACATACGACTAGCTAAGTTTGTAGTAAAAGCGAAGTGTATGCTTTCGGCTCAGATGACTGAATAAAAGGTGCTTGCGACATACAACAGAGTTTGTAGATTCACTTTACTGTACTTTAAAGGTTAAAATCACGGCTTTTGTTGGTGGCAAAAGAGACTGCTACGACGATACAAGCTGATACAGTTGTCAGGTAAAATTTGCGCCATTTGTCAGTGTTGTCAGTAAGCATGTTAAGATAGAGAGAGATACAATCTGCCAGTAAAATTGCGCCTGATTTGTTAGATGTCATGTAATTAGCCCCACTATCAGAGTCCGCCTCAGACTGAAACATTTTGGGAAACTATTACAGCTAGATCTTATTGCGAACTAACATAATGCAAACGGAGTGAAAACAACATACAAATGGCTTTTCTACAATGATGTGTTGTGAGTGGTTGGTCTGGGAGAGGGGGTAGAAGACAGTTTCGTTGCGAGAAGGGCTGTCGTTACACTCATTTGCACTTTGCACTTTATTCTCCTAGCGTTATTTTCAGTAAGGACGGGAAGTAGCTGGGACAAGAAATTGTGAAATAGAACGTGACTTCCGGTTAATTGGAGCCGGATGTAGAGAGATGCGGAGAGACGCCGACTGTTTCCGGACAAACGACAAAGCAAAATGCAACTGAGCTTAAAATGCATTTTATCAGTTTCAGGTGGTAAAGGGCACAGGGAAACAATATGCAAGCTTGTTTGGTGAGAAACAGACTATTGATGTGTTTATACCCAGAGGCATCTGAAGTTATAGCGCAAGTAGCACTAAAATATAGAGGCATTCAGGGCCGTACCCAAACCAACATTTTTACCGAGGTAATATCACGAGGGAAAAAAAAGCAAAAGAAAAAAGGTCAATTTAATTGAACAGCCAACAGCTAAAAAAGAATGCCAGACAAGGCTTATAATTAATTCCATAAGGTATCGTAGAATGGAGATTTTTTCGAATTATTGTGACCGTCGTCGTTTTGTAATACAAAGGATGTTCACACTAGGTGTTTCCTTGATAACACATTAACAGGGAAAAATGCAATGTCTGAACTGTGCTTTGGAAATAATTGCAACTGAGTACAAAAGAAGGGCGTTTGTACAAACTGAACAACTGTAACCTTCCAAATGAATATCTCTTGTTCAATCACTGGGTGTCAGCAAGAATGTCAACGTTTATTCAAAACTGAAGGTGTTATTAATATTAAACTCAAAATTAGTTGCCAAATCCCAAAAGTTACTTCTATGAAAACGAGGCGGCTTGGTCGTTGAAAGCCGCTGTATGTTTTGTGGGATCGTAAAACATTTAAAATGTTCTTTTGGCAAAGAAATATTTTTTCATGTAAAAAAGGCACGAAAATTTAAAAAAAATCAGTGTCAAAATGTTTACTGAGGCAAGTGCCTCGGTTCGCCTCATACTGGCTACAGCCCTGTAAATAAATTATGAATTTAATATTGATAACAAAGTGTGACTCTGACAGAGTCACACTTTGTTTTCAATATTAAATTCATACACAACCACAGTTCTTCTCTTTTGAGATGTGAATTAGATATGGTTTCTTAACTTCATAACCGAAAACGTTGGTTTTGAAATTGTTTCCTCTTTCGATCTTATAAAAGTCCTTTGTTATTACTGGGAATCGAATCTTTGGATAATCTAATCTTTTACCCTGCGCATCTATCTCGGAATGAAAAATTATAAAATGGCGTCGCCTTAACATAAGCTCTATTAGAAGTATGGTTACTGATAACACAGTAAATTTCGAGTGGCATAGTTGCGTATAAAACAAATTGTGACTTTCATCAATAAGGAAACCGTTTGGGTACGTGTAACATGATTTATAACTTTTGATAATATGTCCAGAGACTCTACAAATAGAAAAAAAAAGATTGTTACCTTTATTTTGTGTCAAAATATACCAGTATAAAGAGACGCATATCGTACATAGGTTGTATAAATCTTTAAGAAAAGTATTAATTGTTCAAATGTGAACATTGTAGTTCGTTGTTATGTGTTGTATATTTTACAAAAAAGCAACTATCGAAGATACATTATGTAGATATCAGTATCCAAAGTATTATGTGAAAATTTTACATAGATGCGATGTTTTGTTTTTTAGTTAGAGTATTTTGAATTTTTTGACATCATTTGAAATATCATGAAAACCCATATATTACGGCAAATTCAAAATTCTGCGAGCTGATAAACCTTCAAAATTGAAAACTGAAGTGTTTGTAAGTCAATCCACTCCTTTTGTTATGAACAAACATCTTTGTTTGAAAAGCATATTTTTGGCCGCCATCTTGGTGTACCACTTTGGTACACCAATATGGCCGCTGCACTCCAATTACAGTAAATATTTTAAATGTTATTTGGCTAGTCTTCATGCAGACTATTAGTCTGCGTGGAGGCTATATTTGGCCGATGTCTCGGTTACAAAATACCCTACTGTTCAAGCATTTTGGTCACTTGTATATCTTCACCTGCTCTGCAAAAAACAGTCAAAATATTATGCTAATATCAGTTTCTTCTCAGACACTTTTTTGTGTGAAAACGATCTATAGCACGTAAACTAAATCAAAATATAACGAACTACCCGCAAAGATTGTTTTCAAAAACTAAGAATATGACTCCTTCAGATGCAATCACGTTCCGTGGTGTTAATCATTTCTGTAAACAGTCACAAGTTAACCTAAAGATTTCATAAAATCTTTTTATGCAAAATTGTGGTTCAAAGTTCTATATAAGATCACTGACCTGTTTGTTGCGTATAAAGCTAAACTTCAGCTACTAAGAAGAGTGCTAAACTTCAACAGCTTAATTGGTTGCAGATTGAACCACGCAATTACAAGGTATATAAGGAAAAACAGAAATATTTATACATAACAATTTTTATATATTGTATCTGTTACAAAAAAAGTATAGGTATAAAATACACATGGGAAAAAACACTTCTCCTCGCTGTGTTGCCAGCATGGTGAGTCTTGTTGGTGTAGTGGATAGCATGCCTGACTAGAAACAAGGAGACGCGGGCTCGAATCCCGTTCAGGGAACAAAACCATATTTTTCGGACGAGTGTATCGAAAGGTTAACATAGCACTTTGTGTTTCAGAATTCTCAACTCAAAGTTGAAGGACACAATAGGTAAGACACTGTATGGAAGACAACAGTAAAAGTTAAGATTAAGAGATGAACTATTGTACCCGGTTCACTATCTACCAAGTCCAGAATTCCTAATATTTTTGAAATGTTGTTGTTGCCTGTTCGAACGAAGTCCGTAGAAATGTAAAGTTGCAGCAATAAATTCCCAACCGATGGTCCAAAGTCTATATATCTATATATGTATATACATGTATAATAAAATATACATTTGAATTTCTCTTCAGCTATCATGGGATCCTTTTGAACCAATCGGAATGCCCCGAAAGGCCAAAGTAGTCAATTTTTAAAACCTCGTATCTTTTGAATCACTAAACATATTGATCTGAAATTTTGGATTTGAAAGCCAACAAAAACCCTACTTAAACTAACAGGAAATATAATCTTGATACTTATGCCGTTCATTAACATATTCTAAATATACAAAAGCTTCCAGTTTGCCCACGTGGTCCTCTCGCTCATGCGCAGTTACCACTTGTAGTTGCG
Organism: Parazoanthus atlanticus; assembly: GCA_025448195.2. Taxonomy (NCBI): domain Eukaryota; kingdom Metazoa; phylum Cnidaria; class Anthozoa; order Zoantharia; family Parazoanthidae; genus Parazoanthus; species Parazoanthus atlanticus. Next base: position 6,588 of record JAOEHT020179950.1, on the reverse strand, counting down.
TGTTTACGATTTTTTTACAATTATCTGCGCAACGGATTCTTTAGACACGATTTTGCACGATACCACAAGATAATCTGATGGCACGATTTGAAATTTCTGAAAATATCAACAGTCTACGATACGCGATACAACACAATTTCCTACGATTCACATCACGTCTTATGATCTTGTATCTTACGATTAGGTGTAAAAACATGTGTGTTTTAAGTTAAATACCTTTCATAAAATCCTGAAAAGCAGACTATGTTGGAGAAACATGCAGAAATTTTGAAATGAGACGATTGGAACATGAAGACCAAAACTACAATTCCAAACCAGCCCGCCATATCGCCCAAAACAAAGATCACCAGTTTAATTGGAAAACAATCAGAACAGCCACACATTGGAAAACGAGAAAGTTCCTTGAAGCAATTTCCACTGCAATATTAAAGCCCTCGCCGAATAAGCAAATTCAGTGCGTTGAACTATCCCTCTTCCCAAGGAGGATAACTTAAGAATGCTTTTGTTCAATAAACTGCATTTAAACACTGGATCCAATGAACGGAGCACAATCCTGATGATGGTCAAGTTGACCGAAAACGTTTGTTTTATGACAGCAAAAAAGTTTTAGCCATATTTTTAATATTTTATAATGGAGAATTCAATTTTATATAAGCGTTTATTTGTTTCTCAAGAAAAATGCATATTTATGATTCCATGCAGTACTGTCTGTTTTAATTTATTGCTTTGTTTGCCGTGGGTATTTTTAAATTTTCTGAAAAAATGATGAAATATAATGCCACAGCTCAAAATTTGTATAGGGTCGATAGCCTGAAATTAGGAATGGTCGTGTAACCGGAAACACACATATTTTATAGACCTTGCGTGTCCCCGTTATCATGCTAACGTTGTATCTTAGCGTCATATGAGATTGGATAAAAATGCAGTTCGTGAGGCCGGCCTTAGTTAACCAGATAGCAGAGAAAATTACAAGGGAAAACTACCCCTAGCAACGTTAACGTTCTTGAAGAAGACTTGTTTTTAAATTAGGTGCTGTTCGGTACACGGCAGAAGACATTTGGCAGAGCTGAGAGCAAGGTTGAAAGGTAAACTTCATATTTTTATTTGGCCCGACTGGCCGCCACTGGGTCTCCGAGGATGGATAGTAATTTTACTAATTTTAAGATTTTTTTTCTATCATCCTTTTTTTCTTGCAGGTGAAGTATTGTCTTGTATTCATGTGCAATAGGGCTAAGTGTCACAAAAGGATCTTACAGACAGATTTAAAATTGTTTAAAATTAATAAAAATAGCTAAAAATGTTAAGAAATTTAGTTAAAATGGCTAAAGTGTTAAAGTTTCTCTGACTCGAGTTTCGGCATGCTTAGCTTCACTGGCGATGGTTTAAAAATTCTGCTTGTTCTTCCATTTCACTTTTAAAAAAAGGACCAGAAAGCTTGCTGAAATTAGTGGCAGGGAATTTGTTCTGATCACACCTATTGGCGATCAACTCAGATCTCTTGCTTAGGAGTGGACCTTTGCGCGTTTAGGACACAAAGTTTTTTCTTGACAGACAAAGGTTGCAATGTTTGTTTCCGCTTCTTGTTCGCCGTGGTTCTTTTCAAAATCGACAATTTAATTCCGTAAGCTATGTCATTATCTTTTAACTCCCAAACGTATTTTGACAATGCTGTGCTGGATTTTCCAAATTTTGTCATGATTATTATTTCGAGGAGTATCGTGTGTTTTGTTTTCCTTCAAATGTTCAGTAATGCTATTCGTAGATATTATGGTAACGTGTATAGCAGCTAGCTGCAACCAGTAGTCCGATAACAGTTCAGGAAGGATTTAGGTATTTATGTATTTATTTATTTGTATGGTGTGTATATTTTAAAAGTTTTTCCATTCAAACTTTAAATATTTATTCAAAATCGTCAGAGCTAAATACCAAACTAAAGTGACCACATAGCGATGGTGACGATATCGCAGGTGCATAGGAAAATTCGCTAGAAGGTCCCGTCCCCAACTACTGGTACTAAGCTTTACTTTTAAGCTGACAGTCAACAGAAGTAACATGAGAACCATATTCAGAAAATCTTTGTCGCAGTTTTCAGGATTAATATTATGTCGAAGAGTCTTCGGAAATTATTTGAACATAAATTGGATGTGTTGGCAAGTGGGTGGTTCCTGTCTAGATTAAAATAGAACATTCAGGATTGAAATAGATATCATAATAACTGAAAAATGATGCTTTTTCAAACATTGAAACAGGTGATCCAAAAGGTTTTACGTCCAAGATAGAGGATTTTAATTTTGTCAACTTAGAGATAATAGGCAATTCGTCTATAGGAAACACCGCCATTGGTGAAGAGTTAAAGAAAAGTACCACGAGTATTTGATGAAAGTGGCGTAATACCACGAATGCGAAGCACGAGTAGTATTTGTCATTTTTATACACATTTACAATTAGCAGATTCACGACTGTGGGCTTTGTGGCCACGGCAAGCGAGTTGCAAAACATCCAAAATTTCTATTGTATTTCATTTTAATGCATTTTAGTATTCAACACCAAAGAAGTAATCAATACTATGAAAGGAAAAAACAATTAGGAAGTACATTTGTCCTCGGTTTGGAAAGAGTTTTTTAGCAAGGCAAAGAATAATCGAGTGGGCCGAGCCAGAATCGAACTTGGGACGATCAAGTTTGTTTTAGTTGCTAAACATTAATTTCTCGTTAAAAATATCTTAATGTGTTTTAGGTTTTTAATCATCGAAGAAGGTGGAAAAATCGGGAAAGATATTTTGCCCTTACTATCAAGTTTGTTGTCACACCATGCGTAGCACGTCAGATCACACCACTTTCTTGTCGCGCGTGATTGGTCTATTTTGAATAGCAATGTTTCTGGGCCAATCAGATTGTATTTTTTGTAGTTGTAATTGCAAGGAATTACACAGTTTTGCACAGAATTAAAAAGTAATTGCACTGCTGTTAGCCAATCAAAATCAAGGTAATTTTTTTCAGGTATATGATTAAAGATTCAATTGCACGGTATTGAGAAAAAATTTACATTTAAGCAACCAATCAGAAGCCAGCATTTTATTAAGTTTTAAAATTCAGGATTTTAAACTTTTGAAGTTGACTACGAATGCTTAATTAATCAAGTCAGTCCTTTTACTGAAAAAGGTCTTGCTATTAATTCACGGAAAGTGCGCAAGAGAAACTATTAATATAACATAGTTATACCAAAATGGAAATGAAATGGAATGAACCAACAGGATGAACGAGGCGATCAGGCCGGCTACGCGATCAGAGATAGTTGAAACCTGGCGCAAAATGGCCTATTTTAATTTAATAGACCATAGCAGAGGAGGTAGTTTTAGTCGGACTCTTTAGTCATATTCCAGCAGGAAGAGTATAACTATCGTCTTTTATGGTCTTTTGTTTGTCTCTTTTTCGACAAGTTCCGCTGTATCCTCCGCTTTAGTTAATGTAGCAAACATATTGCTCTCCTTTCATCATTTTTATGAGGAGGTAAGTATTGAATCTCTGAGTACGGCAACTACACCAATTTCTAGCAGATTTGTAAGATGGAAGAAAAACTTAATATCATCTGTTTTTGATTTTTTCGCTAATTTATCAAAAAAAGAAAACAAGGAAATAATTACAAAACAGGAAAATTATATTACACTGATAACAACAATTAAGGCTTCTATTTGCACCTCCATAAAGTTTACAGTTTACAAATTCTTACAAATATGAAGTGAACAAAGCATATGCCTGTGGATTGGTTCTGGCTTCCCGAAATAGCTAAAAAGCTAATGAGGTCTGCAAGCCAGTTGCCATAAAACTGAAGTTAAACGGAGGCCAGAGATCATGACACAGAAAGAGAGAAAAATGGCAAAATACACATACTGATACACATATTGGCGTGGACAACAGGTCACTTTTTACCATTACGGCCCGCAAGTTAAGAAACTAAACATTTTAATACTAGAAACTTGACTCTACTTAAAACAATTTATGTACAACAAAACAAGTGAAAGCAAATTTTCTAATTGCAGCATGTAAAAGGCCGAGAAAAGTCCGTTACAGCCTTCAGTATTTGTACGCCTTGAAATTAAACAATTGTCATTGCGAAATGAATGATCAAAGCACGTTGGTTTGGCTAGTAATCGACATGTCGGAAAAACGCCAACCAAGCTCACAAATTTGCAAGAAACAGGGAAAATATACAAAAGTTAAGAGTTTTATCATACCAGGTTTGCTTATCTTGCTTTTCTTCGTCCACTGTGAAAGGTCAATCGCATAATTTTTTGGTCGAAAAAAGTTACACACTTCATACTTTTACTCTAAAAATTGGATTTAAAGACGCTATCTTGGAAATTTGGCCAGCTTCTTTCCCTTACTACCTCGTACGCATGCGCAGTCGTTATTCCGACATGTCCTAGTAATCTTCTTTCTTTCAAAATTGTAAACAAAACATACCTACACACAATTCAGTTCGTGTACCTAGCCTCCCAAACAACGAAACTACATAAAGTTGTCTTGAAACTCAGTGTTTTTACAGTACTATGTTTTAAAGGAGTCAGGGTTCTTTGCAATTGAAGGCCATCCGGACAGCTGCTGGACAAACTAGTATAACTGAATATTTTTTATAAGAATCACAAAATTTCTTATGAACTTCGTGAATCTTAGCGGTACCAGAGGTTTCAGCCTAAAATGATTCTAAATGCGATTCTCAACATATTTTTAAAGTCAGCCTAAGTATTCTTATAAAACGATTCTTACACAAATACTGATACGAATTATAAAGATACAGGGATAGGTTAACCACTCTGTTGCACTGTCATACAGTATACGGTACCACGTGCTACGACACGATTTGGAGCCGGCTCAGAATTCCCACATCAGCTGTCACTTTTCAATCACCTTTTGTTTTCTCTGTTCCTTTTATTGGATGCGGATCGAAAAGTAGCTTCACATGACGAATATTTTATGTTTACAATAGAATGGCTTCATTTCGAGGAAAAGGATAAAATGTACAATACTGAAACATTTTAGAAGTGCTGAACAATAAAAATGAGTCTGAGCATGATTCTTAGAAAATTCTTATTTTTCACGGATTTATAAAAAGAAGTCTTATAAAAATATTCAGTGTACGCACTGATGAACAGCAGCGAATCAGCAACTAACTAACTAACAAGACTAACTAACTAGACTATCATTTTTGTAGAATATGAGCAAGTAAAACGTGTTGCTCATATTTAAATATGACCATACATTACTAAGGAACGAAATGACAGTCAACATTACAATAGTGAACTGAGAAAGTCATACTGAGAGGATTTTGTAGTTTCAAAGTTTTGAGTAAATCTTTTAAAACTTACATGTAATTGAACTTGTGGAAGATGGCACTGAAGTTTACTATACAGTCATTCCCGTTTCAGAAACTCTGCTTTAAAATAATAATACATGAAAGACGAAACAGCTGCAATACTTACGTACTTCCAAATATTAGAAAACACAGGTTCTAAAATGAGCTATTTTCAGATTAGAGGTTTCTTAATTATATATTTTTTCTGTTATGGTCGAGCCTAGCTATAATTTGACAAACTTTTTCAGCGAAATCTATGTACAATGAAGTTTTTCAGTAATTGTAACTATCTTCAATTTCGTTGTTACATTAACCTATTTCGCTTTGCTTGGAGCCGCAAACACTTTCTTCTGAATTCATTGAGCGGTAATTATACCATGTTTACAGGCCAGTCTGCACAATTTCTTTGTATTTTGGGTTTCCGGCAGGAGATTTGGCTGAACTTGCAGGTATTTTTGTTGAGGTGTAAGCTTTTCCGTATTTTTCGGCCTCTGACTCTCTGACTCTACACCATGACTCAAACCTACAAGAGTCAGACACATCGGTGTTGCTCTGTTGTTGTTATTGTTGTTGTTCTATTGCTCTGCCGAATCTACATATAAAACTCTGGCAGTAAATTCGTCACCTATGTTATGACTCCTCTGAACGTAAATAAGTCGGCTAAATTCCGATATATATAAGAGCAGATAAAGTTCCTGCTTGTTCTTCCATTTCACTTTGATAAAAAAGCCCATAAAGTTTGTTAAAATAGATGTCCACATTGGATCGAGTGCACTGAGATATGAGTTGTTTGTAAACACATAGATCCCGCAAACATTTGCGCACATCTGACGTCACTGGCCCAGCTCGGCTCCGGTCCTTTCCAAGATGCCGGAAAAGAAAATCTCTTAAGTCTCTTTAATAATTCAATTCTGCAAAATATCACTTTTAGAGTACTTTCCTTTTAAATATCTCACCTCGAGGAAGCTTAGGTATCGTTAAAACATTCTGTGCAGTACTCAGTTATCGTTATTGATAAATTTCTTACATGCTGGGGAAGGGTGATGTAGGTCTAATGACGATCAAAATATGTTACCTGGAGGGAAGTGAAGGTGTCGGTGTCGGTTGACACGATGAAGTTGTCTTTAAAAAAGAGAGTCTACATGGTGATATAAATAAGGTTTGTTATAAGATGTTGTGCATACTTATCATTGTTTGTAGTTGGTTGATCTTCCGGGTGAATATATTTCTAAGAAG
>JAOEHT020179855.1:0-11522 GCA_025448195.2 Parazoanthus atlanticus | reverse complement strand
GAAAAAGGCTAAAAATTCTAATTTAAAACTTACAATTAATTGAAAATCAGTTCAATAAAAAAGAGAAGATAGATAAGATAATAATAATAATAATAATAACAATAACAATAATAATAATAATAGTAATAATAATAATAATAACTATACTACAATATGCTAAGAAGCTCTAACTAATCTATATCAGGATAAAAACGAATTATAAATACATAATATATTTAATAGTAAGCTTTCTTGAATAAAAAAAAGTATTAAGATTCTTCTTAAAAGCACCAATTGAGCCGCTATGCTTCAGTTCTAGTGGCAGCGCATTCCACAGCCGAGGGCTCACACTGAGAAGGCTCGGTAACCATAGCCATATCAACTTAAGTGTCCAGTTAACCTTACTCAAAAGCCAATAATCCGACGGACAATCAATTAGTGAAACACTTGTTGGATAACTGATTAATATTAAACAAGAAAAATGGAAACACAGACAAACCGACACAGTCAGACAGACAGACAGACAGACAGACAGACAGACAAAGAACTACAAAACACAGATTAGTAGAACCAACAAAAATATACATATTAGCCCGCATCGTGGCCGCATCATTTCTTTTTCTTGGTATTAAAAATACAGGGCGATATCGGCGTCATTTTCTTTCTCGTAGGTATTTTAAAATATTTTTGTCCAAGCACTGGGGCAGCTGGGAGCCAAGCCATAGCTAGTACCCAGAATTCTGCGTCCGTGTTTTATTGACGAATTATATATTCATCTATGGAAGAGAAAGCTTAAGGCTCTATGTAAAAGTATTTAGCAACAAATAAAGAAATAAATCTGCCTGCCCGCGTCACGTTTCTCAGGTGAAAAGGATGATAAATATTTTTTATGGGACCTAGACGTTAGTTTCTAATTGTTATCAACACGCTTATTGGCTTCTGAACAAAATTCCTCTTAAATTAATTATATTCTTTTTTATAAGAACACGTAAAATTTGGTAGAGCCTGAGTATGCTCTTAATTCAGCCCATAGATTTTTTAAAATTTTTAGGCAAATCTCAGCCTCAACGTTCTTATAAACAAGATTTTTATAAAACAAAAAGAGTGTAACCCAGTTAACACTACCTTCACCTACCTGCCATCTGACTGGGGTGGGGCCGCTCTCCTCGCCTTGGAAACACGACGCAGTCCACGTGATGCCTGAGCTGGGGCACATCAACAGCCTGTAGGAGCCGCACATCCCCAGGATGGAGGCACGGGTTCCTGGTGACAACCACGTGACCTGTCAGTGTACATTTCTGTCCACACGCAAACGGCCCATGTCGGTCCGGATTTGTGTTCACTGCAGAGTACTGTACAAAAACCTAGATTGGAAATTACACAAGTTAGATGATCGTAAATGATAAAAAATGAAAATTAAAGTGTATCTGATGTAGCGTCGTTTTAGCTGAGGAATTCAGTTACTTTGCGTGAGGTTTACCTCGGTGTAAGAGCCTCACGGTTCCCTGAGAGATGCACAAATGATGTTGCAGTGTGAGCAATGATGGCTCGTTTTATCGCAGAGAATTAGCGATACGGTGCATCTTACACTCATACTCTACAAAATTTACTTCAATTATGGGAGGTGAACTGACAGGTATATTGTCCTGAAATGTTTAATTTAACTCCAATAACTAAAGCAAATTTTCCAGTCTATGAGTAGAAGAGTGCAACTTATCAATATTGTGGGGGCGATTTATCGCCCTTCGCCACTGGCGAACCCAGTCTGACCGAGGTAGAACCTTTGCTTGTTTGCTGAACTTTTCGGATTTCATAACAAAAAAGGTAGTTAAAAACAAGAGAAGCATATATTTATGTGTGAGTGAGTGACACAACAACAAGCTTACATCACATATTCATCACATTTACACATCAAGGCAAACTAACGGATAGGTCATCAGGCTTTCGCGAACATTTATTGGATATAAAAAACAAAGGATCAGACCTGCCTAAATCAGTGGATAGTCACTTCAATCTCCCAGGCCATTCGCATAAACACATGAAAAATTGCGGAATTAACTTACATCTAGGATGCAATGAGACTCGCAAAAGGAAAGAACAAAGACTCATTTTCAAAATCGGGACCATAGCATAGCAGATAGTTTCGAGCGTTTCTTGACCAATTAGATGCTACGAATTCCAAACAATGGCACGATTTGACTTTTCGATCTGCATAAATCAATATCCTATTTTCCCCACAATCCTTCACTCTGCTCTGATGAAGGGCTAACGCTCGAAACGTCAAACTTTACACCAAACCTCACGGGAAAACATATACCATATCAACCCTTGTTGATCAAAACCCATATTCAAATAGCGGATAGCCAAACGTACACAAACACGTTTACAAAAGCGATCAGCGGAGTACAACAGGAAGGGCCACAAGCACTAAACAGTTTTAGTACATAGCTGGCACTTTCTCGCGCGCTTTTTGTAAGGCACGAGTGTGCATCTATAACTCGATAGGCGCATGCCCGTGCGTCTATATCTTAACATACGCAAGTAAATCTGGGAAAATAGCTGAAACCAATTTCAAGAAAGTGGTTTCAAAAAGGTTTCTTAATACTAAATGGAAAACGAAGTAATTGAAAGTGACGATTAGGAAATGGAAGAGGAGCTACCGAACTTTGCTAAAGCACTGAACTATGAAAACAACCCGGTCAATGAACAATAGTTCGCAAAGAACGTTATTTTTTGCTTACTCAGTTATTGAATGTACGGTGACAATTTTTTAAAAGAAATAGTCTATGCTTTAGCTTTGCGTCTATCGAGTTATGGGTGCACTTGGGAAGTTGGGAGAGCACTTAAGAAGCTATAAAGAAGCACCCGGCTTCGCCTTGTGCCACTCAAACGCTTCTCTCGTGCTCTTCCAACTTCCCGCGTGCATCCATAACTCGTAAGACGCACGCTAAAATTGGACCATTTCTTAAATGGCTCAAGTATTGTACTTACTTGTCCTGGTTCAAGTATTCCTGTTTCATCCATGACACCAATCATCAGACGAGCCTCCTCACGAGGTAACAAGATACGAGCTCTGGATAGTAGGTTCTGAATACGGTCCCTGTACACGGCCCCCAGGAGGGCCTTAAAATAGGGCTCCACTGTCAGACTAAGGCCCATGTTAGACACGCTCGCATACGCCACACCAGTTTTTGCCCCTGACGACAGCTGTTGGATGGCTAACTTCTCGTCTACAAGCATGCCTTTATTAAAAGAATAGCACATATAAACATGTGTTTTACTGATCTCGAATATATATTATTAAAAGGTAAATAGCTACTGAAATTTTACATCTGTAAAGTTCTATTCTTGAAAAGAAAACTCTATACTTGACATGTACACATTTTCTTCGTTATAAATGTGTGCTGCATTATATGAGAATTTTTTTGTCAGTCATAACAAGGCACTGAAGCAGTCTTTGCTTATTAGTAAGAAAACAAAGGTGTCGCCAGTCCGATCCAGTGAGCACCAAGGCCAAATTTTTTTGTCTGTTTACGACAATAAACAATTTCTTACGTACACTGTGTAACAATGCTTCAAAATTGCCTGTATATAGTTTCTTGGCAACATGTAACAGCGTTGGCTGTAAACAAAACGAAATATCAGCAACAATGACAAAAAAGTCGGTACCGCACATGTGGGCTGTTTGAAACAAAACAGAGACATGCATGCGATCAAGCTCGCTCTTTGGTGATTGCATTCATTTCGCGCAGAACTGTAATCGAATCGTCATTAGATAGCAGTTCATCATTTCGAAACTCTTCAGTTTAAATGAATTTTTAGAATTGTCGAAAAGCCGAAGCACTTGATGGACTTTGCGCGTGGTATCCAAGTGAAGGCTGATGACGGCTGATTCTTTGTGTCATTCCCGCCGTTGCCTGCTGTCTGTAATCGTACGGTTCCAACAGAAGAGATCACACTAGCTTTTCATCGAAAATAACTCATACTTCTAGCGGTCGAATCAAAACGAAAAGCAGAGGAAATGTTAAGAAGGCAGGTATATTTCATTCTCCGCGTGCCCCCTTTCAATAGACCGCTTCTGGTCTACATAAAATAACGCTGAATATCAATGAGTGCAGCTAGTGACTCTAGCTGTTGAACATCGAGTTTTGGCAGTTTTCGGAGCTAAAAAACTCATATTTCTGGTTACTTGATTGCATAAAATTTCGGCTACAAACGAAGATCTATGATTCATCTTCAAAAACCCGCCTGCCCCAATTCGCCAAAGGTAGTTTTTCGCCGTTGAAATCAAGTTTTTGCAGCCAAGTTGGGCGAAAATCCAGTCCTTTGTCTCATATCTTGATCCTGTGAACAGCGCGCATAGGGGTGGAAATAACCCGATGATAAACGTGGAAGGCGTGCTTAAAATTTCTTTTTATTCTTATTAGTTAGCCTAGTGGAGATGGGATTATTTTTCTATTTTCATCAAAACAAACACACATGCGTATTTATTATATTTGTTAGCACCCAGAATCTGGGTGCCACGTGACCAGACCCAACCAGGGCCTTTCTCTCAGGAAAGGGAAGGGCCTGGGAACGAGGTTGATCTTTCGGGACTAACAAGACCCATCAAATGGAAGAACTCTCGTTAAAACTATTGCTCACCAGCGAGATTGTCCATCATCTTTCGCTGCAACTCCATGAAAACTTTATCCGGAACACCCAGGTTGGAGAGCAGCATGATCACCTGGTGATTGAGGTACACGTCTTGGGCACGTGACGTCTGGAGCACCTCAAGACGGCGGTGGGGAGACTGGAACTTGCGCATGCTCGGTCGAAGATATGCTGTCTTTCCAGGGAGTCTTGGATCCACTGCAAGAACACCTTTAAACCCAGCAAAACGAATCTGGAATGCGGAAGGGTTGAACTCTTTGGCCATTTTTCGAGCGACCTGGGGAATGGATAGGTCGGTAAAGTATGTTTGCTCAGTATTACATGTTAAGGTTAAGATTCGAAGACTTTAAGAACTAGGAAAAAATCAAGAACTACAAACATAAACGCATGTAGCTGAAACAAAACTGTCATTCTAATTTCAGGTGAGAGTGGATGTAGTCTGTGCAAGGTGATTGAGCATATCTTGTAACCGTTATTTTTGTCCTTGTATGTTTTGTAATCTTTTGCTACTATGCACGTTCAAGTTACTGACCCCTTTTGTAATTTAGCGATTATGCTACCAAAAAGTGAATAAACATATTATTATTATTATTATTATTATTATTATTATTAAGGTATCAGATACGTTATCGTATAAACGTTTTTAGCACTGGGCTTTTCGCGAATATGTATCCATCTCTTAAACTTTGATAGCGCTTTCCTTACTAATACTGAAGCAAGGACAGTGTAGTACACAGCCGGCCCGGAAAAGATACCTGTTTTGCCAGTGTCACAGAAATGCGCCCGACACCATCAGAGAAGCAGTATTTCCCGTCGGAGGTCTTGATGTCATCGTCTTCTCCCCATGTTGATCCTTCGTTGACGTCGATACCAACCGTGTCCATGGAGGTGGAGAAACACTGTCCCATCCGTGCCACGAACGTTCCCACACATCTACGTGTCAGAAGAAGAAATGTTTCATCACAGTCAAGAACACCGAGAAAGTTACGTAATGTCCCGGTTGTCCAAATGGTGAGCAAACTAATAGTGGATTATAACTATCCATTTTCAGAGAGATACAAATGATCAGTCATTGTGTTATTTGCTTTTTTGATTTATCTAGTTCTGGTTGTTCAAAGATGGAAACTTCTTGTGAATAGTTATTCTTATTGTCAAAAAATGTATTATCTTCTTCTTACTGAAAATGATTAGTGCTTATTCACTTTTTGGTAACTACACCCCTTAAATATATAAATTTTTCATTTGAAAGATGTAAGTATCCCAGGTTCTCTTTTATTTCTTGTTTTCTCCTGTTCACTTTCTATTTAAAGAAACTGCATAAAAGGAAAATGTTGTTTCGAATTAACGGTTATTAGGCCAATTAAGAAAACACGTTTAGGCGCCAGAGCTGATGTATCTAAAATAATGAAGAGGGAATAAAATTCAGAGATTAAAAACCTTTACAGAAAATGAATATCAATATCAAAGGTCTTCCCCAAAACAATCTTTTACGGTCAGTTTTGTGTCGAAAGGTTTATGTTACCAAAAGAACAAGCTTTAGCTATGTCAGTTATAACTCTTAAGCCTGGAAATGAAGAATCGTAGGCATTAAATATAAACTAGAAACACCATATTGCAATCATTTTCAAGATTTAAGAAATAGAACTGACAATGAGCTAAATTCCTGCAAACTAACCTCAGCTGTGGCCTTTCAAATGGTTCACCAATTTAGTTTATAAACAACAATTTGATAAGATAACGTTTTTTTATATTCTCCTCTCATTTACATTCATTAAGGAGTGCTTCAGTAACTTCTAATGGTGAACTATACCAGGTACTATACCAAGTACTACACCAACCTGATTCCACTAAAGTCTCCCATCCAGGAGCGGATCTCTTCCGGTGGTGGTGGTCGCCTCACAAACCAGCAACTATGGTTTCTCAGCTGACTGTTGGAGCACCCCAGGTACTGGAACAAATGGTTTCCTAGCCATACTCCTTCTTCCAAAACTGTTCTAGCACGTTGCAGAAGCTTACTGATCTTACCACTGTAAGCAGAAATCTTTGAGAAATCCTCGTCGCGAATATTAATGCAGATGAAATGCTCCGTGTTGTAGTTCCTGAGAACACGGTTCTTGGACATGACTTCTGCTGTGAAGAACAACAAACGCGTTGGAGTGATGACAAGGCGCTTGATAAGCGCGCACTGGCTTGGAAGGAGCTTGGATGGAATAGCACTCGAACGGAGATGCTTTTGCTTTAACAGGACTTCAAATATAGGCACTGGGTCACAAAATTTGTCTCTTTCCAGGATTGAAGAAAGCTGTTCCAAAGCTACCAATACCACTTTCTCGTTTTCAGAATGAAGAAGACTCTTGAATCTGTTGGTATCGCTCATTCTACCTCTTGACGTTGGATGGGCTCCCAACAGACACTCTGTTGCGTAGATGACATCAAAAGATAGATACGGTGGAATGCGAACAACGGGAAGGGGTCTTTCCGAAGTCTCGACCTGAGCATAATATACCTTTTTGTCAAAGCGTTCCAGTGTGGTCAGCAGATGACTGAAGTCTGCGTATGCACTTTCGGGTATGTTGAATTTGTAGGTAAAACACTCACCAAACGCTCCAGCACTATGCAACCGTCTATTGTTAGTGATATCAACCACTCTTTCCCATTTCACTACATCATTGATTCTTCTCAAGTTTCCATCACCAAAAAGTGTAAGGGCTTCCGCAATGGGGTTTACATCTTCTTCTTCTTCTTCGTCAGTTATGGCGTCCATCTGCTCGTCGTCTTCATAATCACTGTCGTAGTCAACATCAAAGGCCATGAATCCCTCAGTCTCCTCGTATCTTTCATCCTCGTCATACCTTTCGTACCAGTCTTCAAAGTCATCCAAGCCTTCGTCGTCGCCTCCACTAACCAGTTGTAGTGCGCGATACAGTCGCGGTGGGTGACGAACCAGGAAGAATAAATCACTGCTTTGGCATTCTCTTCTTTTGTCGACCAAGACGGCTTCTTCCATCTCACTGTAACGTATTTCAATTTTGTACAAATCTGGGTCAGTCGAAAAGTAAACTATTAATCTCTTAAAATCGTGCTCGAACACCAGTCGAACGGTATGCACCGCAGGACGCCAGTGCTTGGCATAGTGGACGCGGTTGAGAAAGTAGCCAATTGAAAAGTCTTCACAAGGAAGAATGTGTACTGGCTTGCGGCTTCGGTCACGTGAGGGATCTGTACGGATAAGCCACATCTGCGACGGTTTGGTTCCTGGGAGAAGATGTCTTTCACGTGAGCACCACGCTTCTGCCACGTGCCGAAAGAACCTATCTTTGGATTGGAACCCATGTTGATGCTCGTCTGAGGGTTCGATCTCAAACAGAATACTTGTGGTGTCGTCTATTTTTTCACCTTCTTCACCACCCACATCACTTATCGGCCTCTTTCTTGAGGGAGTAAAAGAATTCACTTCATAGTTTTCCTCAAGAAACGCTATGGCTTCTGAAATGTCTTTGGAGCCTTCTTCAGTTGAAACATTGCAAATCTTAACTCTTATTTTGGGTGTGAACTGTCTCTTTTTTTCTTCTCTATATCGGACTTGCCGTTTATTTTCTTCTGTTTGGTACAGAGTTTGGTGTGATTGGCCGGTTGGTTGGTCTGGGCACTCATATCCAGATGTTTTCGTAGTGGTGACAAGTACTCGCACATCACATCCAAACTTGGCAGCTTGTTGAAGTCGATAGGATGTCTTACCTTGTTCGATTCTCATCGCTTGCTCCATGAATTGTTCTTCTGTTATCGCCCTCAGCGCCGCCTCTTGCTCTTTAAGGTCACTGCAGATCACAACAAATCTGCTATCAGGCCGGCGCGATGCTCGGCCCCTTCCTTGCACGAGTGAACGCAAGTTTATTGAACTGTCAAATCTGATGACCAGGTTACAAACTGGAACATCCAACCCTTCCTCCAACACACTTGTGGAAATAAGCAGCTTGCTCTTTCCTGAACGGAATTTCTTCAGAACCTCTTCTTGTTCTCCAAACCACGCCATACCATCGCTCCCACGCCCGTGGCCGACAAAAAACATGGGGTTTAGGTCTTGCAAAAATCTTTCGTTCTTCCTGAGCCGTTCGCATAGCTTGTCAGCAGTTTTCCTCATCTTCACAAAGACAATCCCTGGACAAATTTCAAAAGGTCTAAGTTAAAATCTCCCATAAGTACACACATGCGTTGTATCAATAGATGAATTCAAATAATCCATAAAGCTATCGATGTTGCCATGCGGGTGCCCATAAATGACTCCACAGAGTGAATTACACTGGGTGCCATTTTCTACTTCTATCCATAAGAGCTTCAAAGTCAGATTCTGATTTTGATAAATCTGATCGAATAGAAAAGCTATATTTATCTCGAATGTAAGAGCCAACACCTCCGGAATTTGAGAAAGAAGGTTGAGATACAAACTGGTATCCGTGCAAATTTAAATTATTCATTGAGTCATTAGACATAATCAATTTGGTTTCAGTCAACCCGATAAGTGTGAAAGAACAATTAAGTTCGTATAGCAAATGATTCAAGTTGCCTTTGTTAGCAGAAAGGCTTCTGATATTACAATGGAGAAAAGGAAGTGCATTTTCAATGAGACAACTTGAAACTTCTTGATTATTGCGAAAGTCGGAGGAGATATAGTAATTAAAATTTATATCTGAAGGAATATGTAAATCCACATCAGAGTTTGTAAGATGCAGGATATTGCTGACTGAGGAGTTAGATCTAATCGTGGTAGAGATTTGTAGTCATCAATCAAAAGATTAGATGAGCTACATAGAGTTATATCATTATCATCTGAAGTGAACTATAAGAAATAAATACTACTTTATAGTTCAAATTTACAAAAATATGTTTACTGCAAATTTAAGCGCGATAACTCGAACCCTCGATAACTCGAAATCCCGCTAACTCGAAGTGATTTTTACTTCCCTTCAGGTACTTTTCTTTCTAATTTTACCCTCAATAACTCGAAGTCGATTTTCAACAATCAGTTTATTGACTTCATTAGTCTGGCATTGAGAAGCAGTCGGAGCTTATTGACAACAACAGAATGGCTGCTAAACGCCAGGGACTTATGACAGACTATTTTTTTAAAATAATCACTAGTGTTCATTTTTTAATGACTAACTACTAGACATGCTGAAGACCAGCTACTCGTTGTTTTCAAAATGCTTTTGTTTTGTTTTCTTTGGTTTTGTTGTTTTTATGATCTTACATTTCTAGAAACTTTACAATAAAACATGTGCAAGCATAAAACCTCTTTAATCAAGTGTTTTCTGGTCTTTTCTTCGAAACCACTAAAACTCGAAACCCCAATAACCTGAAGTAATTTCAATTTCCCTTGGCAATTCAAGTTATCGGGGTGTAATTGTAGTTGTAAAAATATCCATTCTCACCTACAAAGTGTCACTTCTGAGAGATCGGGTCACCATATCCCAACAAAACTTCTTTAATGGCCACTTGCATGCCTTTCCACAAGCCCTTACGTACACGGCCAAATTGCCCCTTCCCAATTACTTCTAACATTTCAAGGTCTTCCTTTTTCATGTTTGCACTTGCAAGATCTGCAGAATTAATGGCATTAATAAACAAAACTACAGCTAAACCCCATAACTCAAACAATGCCAAATATTATTATGGGATTTGTGTTAGCATGTTTCATTGGCATCGAATGCTGATAGAAGTGGTATGAATAATTTGACTCAAAGTCCCTAAGGCAACCAAAAATAATGAAATGAAAGTTAATGCAGTCTTCTTAAAAATAACACATGGCCATTACTTTCACACTAATTCATATATACATGTAAGTTCAAGTTATTGAGAATAATTTTAATTACAATAAGTGTGTATAACTATATGGAATCAGCTTTGTTCCCAATCATCATGCACTTGGAGTTATTTAAACAAGGGACCTCGTCTCCTCTGGTCTAAGTTATAGGTGATCAGCTGTACCGTGTGTTCATGTCACATGTTTGTTTCTGTTGCACCATGTTGGCAGTATGTCTGGTTGGGTGGTTTGATGGTACTTCACTGCTACTATGTTGCTCATTGGTTAACAGATGGCCAAATTAAAGCACAACTGACAGATGCAAGAGAGGAGCAACTTGGAAATTTTATCATCACAATTGATGTATTTATGCTGTGACCATAAAAACCAGGGATTTGTTGTTCGTTTTTTATAAGATTTTACTGATAGTAATATTATCCTTACCAGGCTTCTTCGCATAAATATCGGTATCCATCTTAACATAATGTTCTGGTGATGATGGCACTTCCTTTTTTTTCTCTTCTGGTTTCCAGGATTCGAAACCAGAGAAGCCCAATGCATTCCATATCATTGGCGGAGTGCTTCTCCACATCTTTGGAGCTGTTGCAGCTTTGTATGCATAGTTTCAGGGTATTTTGTTTTATTTTTCAGATACTTTTTATGGTAAAGCATTCCAAAGTTTCACGTTTTGAAACTGAAAATATTATGGCAGAATAATTTAATAGAAGTGAGTCTGAGTGTACGCTTCATGTTTATTAGAATGATATGTAAAATTTAAATAACAGAATTCAGATACCTATTCAACATTGGCCTGACCACAAATTTT
This sequence comes from Parazoanthus atlanticus, assembly GCA_025448195.2. Taxonomy (NCBI): domain Eukaryota; kingdom Metazoa; phylum Cnidaria; class Anthozoa; order Zoantharia; family Parazoanthidae; genus Parazoanthus; species Parazoanthus atlanticus. The sequence goes on along the minus strand of JAOEHT020179855.1, from coordinate 264 downwards.
GAGATAATTTTGTTAGGAAAACCTGGTGTTATAAAATTAAAAGAAACTGCAAAGTCGTAAGTATCTCATTCATTATTTATCCTTGTTGCCGGTGAGAGAAGCATACTGATTTACTGAGAAAATGCCCCTTCTGCTCAAAGCCATTTAATAAAAAAAGTTGAACAAAGAACCTTTATGAAAGATGACAAAAGTTGTTGCTGAAGAGTTTAACAGTTTCTTTGCCTCTGTTGGCTCACTCACAACTGACAAGATCACAGCATTGGC
>JAOEHT020179755.1:0-11523 GCA_025448195.2 Parazoanthus atlanticus | reverse complement strand
TGTTTCCAATACGTGTGGCCCGCCAGCTGAAGCCCTAAAGTTGTTCTGCGCATGATTGGTAAAGTGGCTTATTCACACTTTGGTAAACACAGTAGCTATATATTTACCCTATTCATTAAGTTAGAACCAGCTCAAGTCTTGCGTAGTAAATAGAGCAACTCGTTTGCCCGTGTGGGTAAATATATGAAAGAGAAGGTCAGTTAAGGCCTGTTTACGAAGAGACCGTGTAACCCTACTGTATATAGTACTAACTATGGTAATATCCTCGTTCCAGGAATAAATATTATAACGTGTATTAAAAATTAGGTAAAGAAAGCTTAGTAATTGGCGAAATTAGAGCTCCCATCATGCTATGTGATCTTGGTATTAGCTATTCACAGGTCAACCTTTTTTGATATAATGTATGATTGCTCACAAGGATTAGACTTCAAAATTAAGACAGATATATTGATACACCCACAATATTAGACAGAATTAAGCGCGCCTAAATTAACATCTCCACCTTTAGTTGATACATAAAACACATAGAAAAATACTCGAATTACCTTTCAGCTTCTACCGTTTTACCAATAGTATATATTACTTATTCGCGCCTCTCTTCTTTTTGTTTATCTAACTTTTCTTCTTCTTTCCTTCTGACAGTCACCAACCGGCTCGATTAGCTTTGCTACCACCGGGTTGGTGAAACTTGATGTAAACTTACCAACTGAATAAAAAGTGTTGTTGTTGTTGTTGTTGATGTTGTTGTTGTTGTTGTTATTATTATTATTGTTGTTGCTGTTGTTGTTGTTGTTGTTGTAAATAGCTGTATTTGACGATGTGTTTACAAGCAGGCGAGACAACTCATATTCTCTTGTACTAGGGTTTACCTAGCTAGCTCAGGGCTAGGGCTATACCGGTGCTAGAGTCATCTTTTCTCCTTGTGAACCAGTCGTGTAGGAAAGACTCGACTACCCGGGACAAATCTATTTCGCGGCCTTGGGAGATTCGCTTCTGCTGGATCAAATAAATTTGAATTTGCAGCATAATAACAAATGAGAGGCAATAGAAAACAGCAGAAGTGCAAGGAAGAAACAACGTTTCTGTCAAAATGAAGCTATCATACAACAACAGATTTTTCTATATTTTTAACGTTATTTCTATTAAATATTGTTGTCACGTGAAGTTAGCCCGGGTTATTAAGGAATAAGGATTAGCCTGGCCGTTTCATTTCATTGTTAGCACAAGCTTTGTCCCTAGTTGCGAGATAACCCATGCCCTTTTTGATGCTGGCTGCAGCCATGTGCAGACACAGATTCACATTGCACTAGTAATAACTACACGCCTCCAAAATTAAAACAATTTTAGTTTCTTAACAGAACGCTTTGAACAACATTTGTGAAAACGTTCAGCCTCATAATGAAAAATTGTTATTTTTAGTATAATATAGTGTAAGAAAAGAGTGCATATGATAATCCTAACACAAAACAAAAACAAGGATTGTAACAATTTGATGGATATTATATATTTCCCCTCGCAGTACGAATCACGGTTCTCCAAACACAAAATGATCACAGTTTCCAGCCACTATGTAGAAAGTACAAACGATTTTAATTGTTTTTCTTTAAACTGTCAAATCACCTGCAAATGTTACCAAGTCATCAATCCAGTTGATCTCGGGTAACTACTAACAGTTGAACAAATAGACTATGTTTGATAATGAAAGAAATTTAATGAACAACCGGTTGTGAATTTCCTTTAATTAAATTTGGGAATGTTTCATTGGTCCTTATAGTATCTTCGTTTGGAAAATAAATCATTCGGAGCATAAACATATCGTCCTTCTTGCCTAGAGTGTATTCGCCATTTATTAGAATGCTCCTTTATCAATACCGAAAGACGTTTGTACTCACGGCGGCGGATTACATTCAAACTAGCCAAACGGTACTATTAGATATTCGCGGACAAATCTTCTCCTTATCAAACCAGAGGATTATCGTGCTCTAGAGTTTTTCTACCTTCTTCGCTAGAGGTGGGTGTCACTCAAGGTGTGCGAAGAAAAGTAACAGTAGAATGAGCTTAATATTCTTAATTGTACCCTGATAAAGGTTTAGATTCAATTTTGACAGGTATAGCAGTATACTAGTATATTTCAAGTTACCGATACTCGACTGGTAACAGCACTTCTACAATTTCTAAGTAAGGTCCATTATGGTGTGGCGACTGACGTGGGTTTAACTCATTGTGAGGACGAATTGCGGTCCCGTATGCTCGTTTTAGGCTGTTTTCAGTTAGGAAAGTAGGAAAAGCAACAATTCTTACAATTCTTACAAAAAGTAAACATCGGCAGTTAGCGTTCAAAAGAGTAAAAAAAAGCGGTTTGCCAATATTAGTCCAATTCCCAACATTAGACCCCTTCTAAGCTGTTGCAGTTCTTGGTGGATATATGTAGCTCACAGATCTTTTGCTGTACGTGTCTACTAATAATCATCTAGTTGAAGATTTAAACAACGCAAAATTGTTTCAAAACCGATATTACTATGTGCGTTAAAATTGTTTTGGCTTAAAAATGTTTTTCCATTTTTAACTGACAAACGATTCTGCATCTTTGTATTTAAGTAATAGCTGAACATCCATTACATGAGTAGCAATTTTCAGAAGTATTTTTTGTAGATGCTTCAGCAGTAAGTAGTATTAAAAATCGGAAAATCTGGCTGAGCTCGTTGCATCTTTAATAATGTAACAAGTTTTATCAGATAGTGCTTAAAAAACTTTCTTAAATGAATGAATCGGATGTAGTTGTCATCTCATAATCAGAAGGAAAAATATTTGGAAGCCGACTTAAACAAAATGAGCTTAATTAATTAAATCATTTCTTGCTGCGCGCCCACATCGTATCTATATATATTGTTTTTCAATTATATTAGGCGCAAGTTCATTTTCTTTTTTACCATTTTTTATTACTACGTTCTGAAGGCAACATTTCTCATTCGACTATTCTGCTTTTCACTCATCTTCTGTTTAGAAAGTATCTCTAAAACAGCATCGAGCATTCACTAATTTGAGTTTATTAAAAATCGCCCAAATTTTGAATGTCATATTCTCCAGCGATGCTCTTTTAGATAATGCAGAATCATCTAAACTATTTTAGATAGTTAAAAGAGGTAGCTTGTAAATTTAAAAACAGTTACGTTACACGGATCAAGTAAATGCCTTGTTTTAGACGAGAAACACAAAGGTACGCAGATTTATAAAATCTCTGGATCAAATCAGAGCTTTCAATGTGCGAGTGTGTGGAAAGTCCTACTGGCAATCGCCCTGCGATACTGATCGATTCGCTAACTCCTTTCGGCAAAATAGACTGACGGATATATTTTACTTTTTGCTCAAATTAACTGCTTAAAGACAAAAATGAAGGGTTGCGCTTGAATTGGTATTTAAACTGCAGAAATTAAGACAAAAGAAACATTATGGCAATGCTGCAGAAAAACATGGTACAGCTTTCAAATGCTTCGGATTTTATTATATGATTTTACGCAACGTGTGTGCGTAAATTGGTTACCACTTGAAAATTGCACTTGTGATCTTTTGCCACAACAACATCGCTTCTTATTTAATATTGATGGGGTGATGATAGGTTTATCTGATAAATAATAATAACAATCACAATAGTTGTTGTAGTAGTAGTAGTAGCAGTAGTAGTAGTAGTAGTAGCAGCAATAATAATCATAAACATAATAATAATAATAATGATGATGATGATGATGATGATGATAATAATAATAATAATAATAATAACAATAAAATAAAATAATAGTAGTATTGACATAACTATAAAATACATTTAAGTACAGTAAAACCTTATTAGAAGCCCCTGCACCATTACAATCACTTTTGTATCCATCTCGACTCCGTCTACTGGTGCAAAATTTAAAACTTAGCCGGATTAAGAATAGCCTGAGTTTCAGACTCTTCTTTTGTTCACTGCCAATGGAGCCTAAAACTATAAGGCTGGATTTAAAATATGGGTTTTGATCAACAAGGGTTGATACATGGTGTGTTTTCGCCGAATACAGTCAATCTAACGCAGCCTTGCCGTGGTCACTTTCGCACAGTCACGTAAATTACACAACTACGCAACCCATCTGCTGTGCGCGTACGTGCTTTCCCGCCAAAATTAATTCTCCAAATTCCCACTCTCTAGTGGATTAAAAGGGAAGAATCCAGTAGCGGGACCGAGTGGAAGGAAACTGGAACGGCGAATCCCGGACGTCTCGTTTTACCAGTACTAATAAAACATCATGGCAATAACTTTACAAAACGGAGACACATTTATTAATTCGATCTGTTCCAAACTGTTTCCAATTCCAATAATCTTCAAAAGCTCTGCGTTTCCTTTTTTGTTTCGCGATTGGTTAGACAGTCCTATTTGGGTATTTTAGGGGTTCACGGGTGGGGTGGGGTTTTGTTGGTCATTTCATGGGGGACCACGTGTCCTATTGTGCACCTACATACCGAATTGGCGAATCTTTGATAACATTAAATATATTCAAATTGTACAGAAGATAACAAATCGTTTCTCAAAATAAATACTAAAACAGCAACTGATCATCAGTAGAATTCCTAAAAAATGTGTGAAATTTTGCAATTGGTTTTGGTTTCATTAAACAGACCCATAAAAAAGAGTTCATTGTTGTCACTCCAGTCTCAAAAAATGCAACCCTAGTTCCAGCGATCCCTGTTAGTGACCATTAGTAACCGAGGTGGCAACGGCTTTGTTTTTGAAGCCGTAAGAAGATTGAAAGGAGTCTTATTCTAACGTTCACGTTCTCTATAAAACTCCAAAATTGAACTTTTCACGTTCTGTTTTCTAAAGACGACGATGGAAAGTTGGCAAGCTGCTTGTATTCCCACGTGACATTATTTCATTATGTAATCAAGTCTATTGTATTGTAGCGTTCTCATTGACGTTCGCGTCCTTTTTGCTCAAGCTAAGCTCTCTATTGCTACTGAAGATCCCCACCAGAAAGTAGTCCCCGAACGAGACAGGCGCAAAACGAAAAGTTTGCTTAGGAAATCCAGATTATAATCTTTGTTTTTAAGCTTATCTTACCACCTTGGAGACAGCCGTACTTCTTAAAACCTCTCCGCAAATTATTATTCACCTGATAATAGTCTGTGGGGAGGCTATACGTATTATTGACTAAGAAATTCTCAATTATAGAACAGACACTCGTCATGATTGGTTGCAGTTCCTTGGTACTGGCCTGGCTCACTGCGCATGCGCTACCCTTGCTGACAGGCTCAACCGCTGATTCGCCCACACAACTACGTGCTTACAAACCAGGAAATATCACGCTTGGAGCTCTTTTAACAGTTCATGGAAAAGAAGGGGACAAAGAATGTGGGAAACTGCTTGTATCGGGCATTGGGTACGCCGAAGCGATTATATTTGCCGTGGAGAAAATCAATAACGACTCGACCTTACTGCCGAATGTCACTCTGGGGTATTACATCTGGGATTACTGCAACGACCCCGGTCTGGCTATGAAATGGAGCTTTGAATTTGTCAAAAACAATTACATGAACAGGTAAGTAGTTTAGCCACGACATATTCCCTAATACTGAAAAACGTATGTGCAATTATAAACAGCGAGGTCATAAAATATGCTACTAACTTAAGAGATCACAAAGTAATCTATCATATCCACTGTATCACAACACAGCACAACCACAGCACAGCACAGCATACCACAAGAGAACGCAACGCAACACAACACACACAACACAACACAACACAACACAACAGTACACAACACAACACAACAGTACACACACAACACAACAGTACACAACACAACACAACGCAACGCAGCACCAACACAACACAACACAACACAACAGTACACAACATAACACAACGCAACGCAGCACCGACACAACACAACACAACACAACAAAACGCAACGCAGCACCAAATCACCCAACACAACCAACACAACACAACACAACAGTGCACACCACAACACAACACAACACAACACAACACAACACAACACAACACAACACAACAAAACAATACACAACACAACACAACACAACACAACACAACACAAAACTAAAGATTCCCCCAATTTCTGTCATTCTTCCTAAATTGTTTAGAAGCAAAAGAAAGCAACAACTGATTGGTGTTTTCCACAAAGTTGTTCATAATAGGAGAATCAAAGAACCCCCCGGTTCCCCTCCCCCCTCCCCCCAATAACAATTCAGTTTTTACTGAAAAACTCGTACGAAACTAGAACCGTGATCCGAGATTATATTCTCCATATACTCACTAGTGAAGACATCGATTTCCAAAAATGTGCATAAATTTTTCAAAATTCGTCAAAAAGTTCATTTTTAAAACTTTTTCGACAGATTTCCGAAGATTTCCTGAAATTTGCCGAAAATTTTCAGAAAATTTCAAAAATTATCAAAAGCTTTCCAAAAACTGTTTTGACAACTTCCGAAAGTTTCCCAAGATTGCCGAAGATTTTCCGAAAATATTATCAAAAATGTTCAAAAGCTTTCTGAAAACGTTTTTGACAATTTGCGAAGGTTTTCCAACTGAGATTTACCGAAGATTTCCGAAAGTTTTCTAAAATTTTCCGAATATTTTCCGAAAATTTGTGTTTTTTCTATATAATTACTAGAAAGTTACACAGCGGCTTGAAGATATGAATTTGATTTTCTCGTATAAAAACTATTTTACTCAAGCGCTACGCTCGTTCATAGAATATAATTTTTAACACTCAAAACTTTTCTCGCCCCCGTGTAATATGCTCTATATATTAGTTACGAACTATAAGTGGATTTCAAGAGCAACCTGTATAGTTCCGACATCAAACATAAAGTAATATCGTTCAATCGAAGTGTACTTATATACTTTATTTCAGTTGTGCTTACAATTACAGATTCAATAAAATGCCCGTCAAAAAATTATGAAAAGAATGCACAATTAGGGAGGACACAACAGGGTAAAACCCTAACTTAGGTGTCCTCCCCATCTAAACCCATCCCCATCTCCACTTACCAAAGTTTAAGCAGCAACCGAAGTCCTTCCAGTGTTTTCCAAAGAGCCAGTCAGTAAAAACCTTGAATTTTCATTTCCAGTCTCCAGTTGTACAAAAACCTGTGCAGAAACCCTTCCGTAGAAGTTATAAACGTGTCCAGTGGCGCCAACACGGGAGAAACAGGTTCCACGCATGCGCAGGCTAGACGATCTCTCCCTCTACCCGTCCAAATCTCCGCGGTCATTGGTCCAGCGGACTCCGGAACGTCTGTTCTTGTCGGAGAGCTTCTTCGAGTGGGAGATATACCAGTAATCAGTCCATTCTCCACTAGCGAAGAGCTGAGCTCACCTAAATACAAGACATTCTTTCGAACTATTCCACCGGATACTTTCCAAGCGAAAGCGATGGCCGATATCGTGGAGTACTTTAACTGGAGCTATGTAGCAGCCGTTGCAGTTGATCATTCATATGGCAGGTTTGGCATCAAGGCTTTAGAAAGAGAGGCTAACAACCGTTCAACTTTCTGTGTTGCATTTGCTGCCTATTATCCGCGTAGTGGTTATGATTTAAAGATGAAGAATGTTATAAACCGGATTAAGGCAATGAGAACCGTTAAAACTGTTGTGCTGTGGAGCGGGTTTAACGACGCTATGGCACTTTTTAAGGAAGCAATCCGTCAAGGTCTGAAAGGCTTAGTGTGGATACTAAGTGACGGTTTTACGGCCGTTGGTTCGGAATTGTTAGCAAAAATGACTTTTCCTTTAAGTCATACGTTTCTGGGAGTTCAGCTTCGTGGACATAAAGTCAAAAACTTCGAGTCCTATTTGGCACAGTTTGTCTCCCCCATCACACCTAAAACTTACAATCCTTGGTGGAGAGAGTTCCGGCAAATGCACTCTAACTGCTCGAGATTGCAAGGCTGTCATGACATTCTCCATAACATGGAAAGCGTGTACACTTCTTACGTCATTGATTCGGTATATGCTGTTGCGCATGCGTTGCGTTCCATGTATAGATGCAAGGGAAATAACAGTATGTTATCTCATGGTCAGTGTCCAACCACTGCGCCACGGGTCAGTCCGGAAGATCTAACAACTAATTTACGCCATGTGTCATTCCAAGGCATTACCGGTCACGTGAGGTTTGACGTAAATGGAGACCCAACTACGTCCTCGTATGATATCATAAATATTCAAAAACTTGATCACCGCCTTGATGCGAGGTACTACAAAGCCATAGTTGGTGCATGGGATGGCACCAGTACGCCAAGCCTTTTCTTGGAAGGGAGGAAAATAAGGTGGAACAGCAGTGATTTCGTCGCTAGGATACCAAGATCCGTGTGTAGAGACATATGTCCGCCTGGAACATGGCAGACAAAGACGGATGCCTGCTGCTGGGCATGCGTAGAATGTCCAAATGGCAGTGTGTCGTTTCTTCTCGGTTCTTCCAAATGCGAGAAATGCCCCAAAGACAAGCAGCCGAATGTCAAAAAGACTGCCTGTGTCTCAACGATCTATTTAAATGTAAAATGGGGAAGTCCAATTGCCGTGATTTGCACTTTGGTGGCAACAACAGGATTGTGTGGAACCCTTTTCACAATTGGTGTCTTCGCAAGGTATCAAAACACTCCTCTAGTGAAGGCTTCGAATCGTGAGCTGAGCTATATCCTCTTGATAACACTCAGTGCAGCGTTTGTTTCCTCCTTTCTGTATCTTGCTCGACCTACGGACATCCTCTGTAAATACATCATCTTCGCACACCACTTATCACACACATTCTATATTGCTAATTTCTTGATAAGAACTGTCCGTATCGTGCGAGCATTCCAGATCAACGTGATACCAGAATGGTTCAAGAAATACGTCTTTAGTTCCAAGTACCAGATTATGGTCGTCTTACTCATCGCCTTAAGTGGAATCGCCATTCTCATCTCATGGTTTATTCTTGACATTCCGTACCTTTACGTAGAAACACGAACTCTTCAGGCATCCATTGAAGTCCTTTACATTTGCAGGCCATATTGTTCCAGCTTTGGGTTAGCATTGAATTTCACCATAATCACCTACCATGCGATCTTGGCATTGGTATGCAGTTATTACGCTTTCAAATCAAGAAACCTTCCGGGGAGTTTTAATGAAGCGAAGTACATCGCATTTTCCCTGTATATTATTCTATTGTCCAAGACAATGTATTACCCAATATTTTCTTTGCTTGAAAAATGGTATGTTCCAATCATTGGCTGCGCAACAAATCTCATCACTTGTTACGGAATATTAGTGTGTATGTTTGGTCCAAGGTTGCATGTTGTTTTATTTTCGCCGGAACAGAATTCCACTGGGCAACTAAAAAGCCAGCTCAGAAATGCAAACCGAGTGGAGCCGGTCAGTGGAGGCCTTACATAAACTGGTCTTTGTGGTTTCCTGCAAACTATGGCATTACAAGTTTTAAAATGCCTAGTACTAAAGTACCAACCTGGGAGTCCTGAATTTTACAGTATTGTATCAGGATTCTAATTTGGAAACAGAAAGGGGATGGGCGTGCTACAATCGTGTTATTGAAAGCACACGGCAAGACTTAAAGAACACGAAATGTGCCCTTGGGGAAACATGACGCGAAACGAGATGTTTTTCTAGTTCTTCGAGTGTTCTTTCATCTTCCCAAGAGCTTTTAATAACGGATGGAGACACGCAAAAGATAATTTCCATCAATAATCTTTCAATCGAAAGTCACCTGACCAAGGACCGGTCGCGGCAGTGTTTTTTACCTATGATATTAATAAGAGCCAGTCAGCCAATGAGCGCGCGCGTAGTATCGGTACCATCTTACAGTTAAGGTTACTGTACAGTCTGGAGTGGGCCAAAACATCAGACTTTAACTAATATAGGTAGCCTTTGGAAAGATCTTTATGCCAAAAAAACGTTTTTTCGAAAATATCAATCTGTTGTCGAGATATTGCGCCCCAACTCAATCGATTTTTGTCCTAATCGTCATAAAATTTGGCACAGCGATAGTATAATAAGTAAACCGTCATAAACGTGTCAGGAAAATTGGAAATTCGATTTAGTTTCTTATTGGCTTAGTTCTCCACTAATCCGCTTGGAAAATAAATAATTTAACATTTTCTTGAATCGGTTCTAAAAAAAGATGACGTACGCTACCAAAAATCCCTGACACAATATTAGTATTTAAACTGTGCTGGATATAGAATGATAACAAACGATGTCAGAAATTAAAAACTGAGGGACTTGGCGCTTCATGAAAGGAAAACGCTCGGTCGCAAACAACGCGCTGGTTCTCGCTTACAAATGCGACTTTGGAAAAATAACGCACTCCATCATTTAGACAATTTCATAAGCTTTCCAGCGATATATAGATTTATGGGTAACCGGCTCATATTAACCGAGCTGCGAACTGAAAACTGAAAACACTCCTAGGTGTACCTAGGTGTAGCTAGAGTCTTCTATTAATACATAGTCAACGAGGCGAAACATAGCTAACTATCGCTGAGGGAAAACAAAAACGAGTATTCCAATTGTTCTAACGGATATTTACCGTGGTCTATTCAAGAAAATAAATGTATTCTATTTCAATCAATTCCGATCAAATTGTAAGTGTATGACAAACGTCAAATCGTTATCAATCGCGGATGCAAAAATGTATCGATGCATATCGTTGAATATCAGCGAATACACAACGGTGAGTGAACCAATCAGATTGAGGAAATTGCAACAAACCACGATAAATTTATAATTATTAACAGTTAGAACACGAGCGAGTGTTTTCTATGAGACATTAGTCAACAAGAAGAAACCGAGTTTACTATCAATCATAGAAAATAATTGCGAGTGTTTTTAATTGTTTTAGAAAATGTTACCGTGGTCTATCCACAAAAAGAAATACCTTCTATTTCAATCAATCTTTATCAGATTATAAATGTATAATAAACTTTACATTAAACGCGCACGATCCGTATCATTGTCTATCAGCAAACAAACAACGCATTAATGGGTTTGCAATAGAACACAGTAAATTTATACTAATAACATTTTGTTCGCATCGAGACGCCAATATTTACGGTTCAAAGTAACCGCGTATGATTGGCTGATACTAATCGACGGGTTTTGCACTTGGAATGAAAGCACTCTACAACCAGCAACAAAACAACAACCACTCTACAACCACCAACAACAATACATCACAGGTCACCCAAGCTCTCAGTTCGTATTTGATGTCTATATACATGGCTTCGAACGTAGCGCGGTATATTATAAGACTTTGTATGGGAATTTGCTCTATACCTTATTATTCTATAGAAATAAAATTCACAAAACAATATTGTTGTATTTACTTGTATAGTGTCTTTTCCTGTTGCTCCATGTGGAATCCTGGGCCGTTTCGAGCATCACTGAGCGAGATGTAGGAAGTGGAAGGTGGGGGGAAGGAGAAGAGAGAGAAGGTAGGAAGCCATCTTGGTTCACGGGAAAAACACCCC
>JAOEHT020179669.1:0-11523 GCA_025448195.2 Parazoanthus atlanticus | reverse complement strand
CGCTGTTCACACTTCAATTCATTCACTGAAGTTCATCAGGTTATTCAGGTTAGGTGGGGGAGGGGGGCTTATTATAGAGAGGGGGGCTTACTGTTTGTTTCTTAGACTTTTTAAATGTAATATGCTATGTTAATTTGTTGTAATCTTGAAATGGTGAACAACTGAAACAAAAACAAATCGTTGTACTATCAAGACAAGCTGTCCCAGCCTGCTCCCAACAAAATATGCTAATACAGCATTACCAAGTTTTAACCAACGGAAACGCAGGAAAGACCTCACTGGAATTAAATTCGAGACAGTAACATCACACGTTCTTGATAAGTGCACTTTATTTTGTGAAAGTACAAAGAAGTCACGGATGTACAAATTAATATCTAAAAACAGTGTTTGATAATTACTACTGTACAAAGTACGAAAATCGAATCGAGTAAAGTCTAACTAGCTACCACGTGCTGTAAACTTATTTAAATACATTCTAACATACTCCATGTTTAAATAAAATAACGCAATCAAAAACTTTCGAAATACTGGTCAGTTGAACTGTGAAATAAGTAAGAAAAAACGATTGAAAAACACGATGCGTGAATTTTGTAAAAATGTGAAGTTCGAGTGAAAGCTGATGAGTAAAATGTTGAAAAACGAGTATACAACCTGGAATGAATATAGCAGCATTTTTACAGCTCTTTTACTTTACAATCGAGCAATTTGGGAAAACATATATTTCTAATTGAAATATTACGTATAATACACAAATATCCGAACAAAACCTATTGTTCAAAAATTCTGAAGTAACTTTCATTTTCTTGAGAAGAATAATTTGCAGAAACTCGGAGTTGCGTTGACAAATCTTCTGACAAAAAATTTTTGTTACTGATAAAAAAAGAAGTCCATATCCCCTGGTTGGAACTTACCACAACAAACAGAAACCTTCGCGCATAAAACGGACATAATTGGGAAACTGGCAAATTTAATCTCTTCATATCCAATAACAGGAATACTATCACTTTATAACTTCTGCCATTGTAGTGAAGTAAAATGAATGATCATTTAAAAACTTTTTTCAACTAGGGGAGAACATATTTACAAACTATACGAAGTTGACACTAGAACTTTCATACAGACTATTTTTTGGAATTGTTCTAGGTCCCAAATAACCAGTCATTTTGTACCGGGGCGGAGAACTCGTCATTTTTCACACCCTAATTACATGCATAATAATACATTTTCCCACCACGACTCAACGGCGCCTTGGCGAGAGTTTAATACCTGAACTTTGCATGGCAAAGAGAATTGCTTTAAAGCCAACGAATTTGCAAGTCAACCCAAACTCGTAATTCCATTCAACTTGTTTTTGCCACCGATTTGCAAGGACTTGCGCTGACTTGCATCGACAAGGTGAACGAGCTCAAATTTGGACGCAAATTAAGTCGACGCAAGTTTCTCTTGTCTGCTCTGACTTACGAACGAACTAGCGAGTCCGAGAAAAAAAGAAAAAGGTACGTTTTGGAATAAAAAACTGCTGTGCATATCCACACCTTGTGAAAACGTAGCAACCGCGACTTCTTAAAAATAGTAAAATTTATAAAGGGCACTCACATAGCCACTTCAAAAAATGTTTTAAATGAGTCGGATATTTTAATAGGGAATATAAATTAAGAAATTAAAAAAAATAATAACAAAGTGTAACAACCACTATAGACAATGGTGGTATGAATAAAGCATGTTTCCGAAGTCTTGACCGGCTCGAAAAAATATTTAACGATTTGTAGTGTGATACTTGGTTTTTAACCTAAAGGCCCGAGATCACCACCTATAATGCTTTGCGGTTATTTTGATTAGATTTGAAATTGACTATGGTGAAGATTTTTGACGAAAATTAGCAGGAAAATGGATTATCACACACAAGCTTTAGGCTGTCTTTGTGGACTGCGGCATCATGAGACAACATGATGTCCAGTCTTATTGACTTGTGAGAATGCTCTCTCATCCTCTTTTTTGTTTACAATTTTTCACCAAAATCAAAATCGAAATCGAAATTAAAATTTAAAAAATAAATTAAGTAAAAAATTAAAACAAATAATTTAATTAATTAATTTAAAAATCGAAATCGAAATTAAAATTTCTTATCTCTTTTGTTGGTCAGTGATTCCGGGACTTTAGTTTAACTCAATTGTTCTGTTTGATTTTAAAAAAATTTGGCGATACTTAACGCAAAAACGCGTTATATCACTGTTTACCTTGACCGTACTTTGTTTAGCTATCTAGTGTAACTTGTTTCCTTTCGATTAGTTTCTACGCAAATTCAAACTTCCTAGGAAGTAAAAATATACAATAAAACCCTAAGCAAACTGGCTGTTAGGATCGCCTGTACACTGAGCCAAACTTGCTCATATAGTTACGTATATATTCCTTTGTCTTGATCTTGACAGAGTCATTGCACTGGAGATCGTTCTCGTTCTTGATATGTTGTATCTCTTTCATCATTAGACCATGGGTCATCTGAAGACAATAAAACAACATGTTATTTATCAGCTATTAGTAAATAGCAAACCAGCCAATGGCGCTTTTCACGTGTTTCGAAACTCAAAATATCAAGAGCTATTATCCTCACACCTAAAGTAGATTAAAATTGTACTGATGATGTGAATGATAACCATGATGATGACAATGATACGTTACATTACGTTTATTACGTTACGCTAAGTTACATTACATTACATTACATTACGTTGCGTTGCGTTGCGTTGCATTACGCTACGCTACCTTTCCTTACCTTACATTACCTTACGTTAAATTACGTTATATTACATAAATAACATAACATATAGGTGAGTTTTCCAGACTTGTTTTTACTGATATAGAAAGCAAAATAGCCAAATTTCAAATTATGCTTCATTACCTTGCGAACAACAGCTTAAATGTGAGGCCAAGTTTCATAAATTAATTTGCTGTATTTTCTTGCATTTGACTCGGTCGTAAAATGAAGGGTTATTTGGAATTTCTATACACAGCTTTGTTTGATTGCCAGAACAGTTATTACTTCTCGCAGTCGGGATCTCGCAAAATACTTACCTCCACTTCGTCGTAAAATTCATATTATTTTATTTTATTACACAGTCAACCTATTTATTGCCATATCTTTGATTTTACATACAGAAAACAGAATAAGAAAATCGTCAATTTTCATCGCAGTGGCACTAAAATTGGAATTTTCAACACATAAGTACTTGACTCGTGTTAATAATCATTACTGCATGGCCCATGATATCATTGGCGGCTAGCACTTGCTAGTTCTCTTAAAGCGATACCCTGGAACTTTCAGACGTACCTTCCTTGCAAGATACTTGAAATCATCCGAGTTCAAAATGCGCCCCATTTTACAGTCCACTTTGAAGTAAGGATTCAGACAGTTGACGACAACATTTGCGAGCTGAAATTTAAAAAGACGAGTTTAGCCTGACAAAGAACGATTATAGAGACTGGCCACTGTGAGTATCAGCATATGGCAGAAATAGGATAGAAGTGTGGGGTTTAAATTCTTAGGTAGTCGTCAATAATTCGAGCTAAATTTTAAGAAAATCTACCAACTGGTATTTTTTTAAGAGAAACACGTTGAGTCTTATCTGTAATCTTTTCTGAATAATACTACATTTTCTTAGGTATGTCGAGGCCTTTGCAGATTCTGCTCTTATATTAGCAACTCGCGCAATTTAACTCTTGGAGAGATTAACTTTTGAAATGCTTGGATGTGACCAGAGATAAGTGTTAGAGATACTGAAAACAGTAAAACAAAACAGAGGGCAATTCACATCACCGACGGGAATTTGATCAAGTTTGGGTGGATTGGGTTTGGGATTGCTAAATTTTTCTTTGGTTAGTCTCATTCTGCCTTTGCCACTGCAGTTGCCTCGGTAGCTCAGTTCGTTGGAGCGTCTGCTACGTCATCAGAGTTTCGTGGGTTCGATTCCCGCTCGGGCAGTTTGTTTTCTTCTTTCTACCAGCATGTCAGAGTTAACCTCTCTGATGACGACCGTATTGTAAAACCATAATCAACATCAATCAAAAACCAATTAGTTAAAAGCTAATTAGCATAAAATCTGATGCATTCATTTTGGAAGTAATTCAATCCATTCTCGTGGCTTGTTTTTAGTTTCTTACGCTTCGCAATGGGTTGAGGAGGCCTTTCTTCCAGATGATACAATTTTCGTAAGTTTATGGTACAGTATTCAGCAGTAAAGAAACACTTTTATTCACACAAAGTTAGAAAGATTGCTTGAAAACGAATAACTCTTAATACTTTTTCCAGTACACATGCCACATACAATAAGAAAAATCCTAACCTGCAGTCAATGAAGTATTATAAATTACCTTCATTCTAAAATTGTCTCGAAGTTTCTGTTGTTGAGGAGATAGATTGAACGACGGCATGTCTGGCGACACATAGTGTCCCCTTCTGGTTGTGTCAGCGGCTGCTGTTGTGAATTTCAGCGTGGGACTATGGGGCGGAGAACCTGGAGGTGTGCTAGGGGTTCTGGGTAATTTCTTCTCCGTAAACACCGGCATGCTCTGCACAGAATAAAATCAATAAGTAGCTGTCCTACTGAACATGTTCACGAGAAACCATGACAACTTTACTCTTTTTCTGAGATTAAAGTGATTGCTGAGCTCATTCGTCGAAAGTTCCTAACTTTTGAACCGCTTTTGGAAAATCCATAATAATAATAATCTTTATTTACCGTGTCCGTCAATTTATTTTGAATTAGTTCGAGAGCAAAATAATTTACTGCCTCTTGTTTATCAAAATGCCCTAATACCGTTACAAGATGTGGAAACCCATAACATCACAATTCTTTTACACCTCTTGAGGAGTAGACGTGTTTGGTGTCACATATTTCTTAAAATGTTCAGTTGATGAAAGCCCACGAGACCATTCAAATTGGTATACATGTAGAAATATGCGCCTTTACCTGTTTCTTAAAATGTTCTACCTTTTGAGCCACTGATCAAAACACACAACATAACCATTCAATTGGTACCTCTTGAAAAGTATAAGAGCTTAATGTTACTTGTTTATTAAAATTACCTAATGTTTGAACCAGATGATAACCTTAAATCACTCGAAGAATACAAGTGTTTGGCAATACTTGTTCTTAAAATGTTCTAACTCTGAAAGACCTGACAAAAACCGTAGACAAAGCCATTCCCTTTGAGTTAATGAAGAGTACAAGTGCTTGATGTTATCTTTCTTAAAAAGGACTAAAATTTCTTAAAATTTGGAAATCATCACAAAAGTTAGACTAAACAAAAACCAAAATCAAACACACCAAAATCAGCTTTAAGCTCACCTCACTCAGTATTCTATCGGAAGTCAAGCTCTTTTCTGATCCTTCATCTTTGCTTCTCGTCTGGCCACCGTCCATACTGGGACTCATCGCAGTCTCAGTCTCCCATTTAGGAGGGTCCCACTGCGTTCGTCTGCAAGATATAACAATTTTATCATAGTTCTCAAACTAAGAACACTGTGACTGCTGGAACTATTTTCAGAAGAAGGTTTTTCTCGGAAAGTTGAAAACAAAATGCTAAAACAATTAGACCACGCTAGCAAATATTACTATGGTTTGACTCCACTAATGAGGATATGTGCAATTACTTGGCTGGTTGATAAACGTTGATAGAAATAACAGTTTTTGTAGCCACAGTGTAATGCTTGCTTTCGCGTTTGCTTTCTACTGTGTTCACTTAATGGGTGGCTCCACTTAAACTCTTCTACAATTGGTCTGGGATTCAAAGGGGCCGAAACTAATTGTAAAATCAAAAAAGAAATTAGGAACCCTGCTTATGATCAGTTGCTGTTTTAGTATTTATTTCTGAGAAACAATTGTTTCAAAACTGCCAAAACAACGACTGTCGATTGGTTGTTTTAATGTCCTACGTTCTCAGAGCTGCTTCTTAGCGCTAATGTCATCCACACAAGGTGTACTACAATTCCAGCAAAGACGTTCTTGCTAAAGGCTTTTACTGTCTCTCATTGCTTAAACAGCCACAAAGGAGTTGCTTTGTTTTCGGATGGTTGGGTTTTGTGCGATCCAATTCTTGCTAGGTTTTGCATCTCGGCACAAAC
This sequence comes from Parazoanthus atlanticus, assembly GCA_025448195.2. Classification (NCBI taxonomy): domain Eukaryota; kingdom Metazoa; phylum Cnidaria; class Anthozoa; order Zoantharia; family Parazoanthidae; genus Parazoanthus; species Parazoanthus atlanticus. The sequence continues at coordinate 5,402 of JAOEHT020179669.1, read as the reverse complement.
GGTTAACTGTTGTTTGTTCTTCTCTATCCGTTTGATGGTGTTGTATCTTGTCTTGATGTTAATTTGTGTCCTCACAAAGTTTCGGAAACTTCAGTTCCCTCCTCTGGTGAGTTTTTTGTCTTTTCTATTTAGCTTGCCCCCGGTTGTACAATGGGAGCAGAGCTAGAATAGCAGGGTAGACAAAGGACAGGCCAGCCACCTAAGGCAGGCCCAACCGATATCCCTCTGAAAAAATTAGGTTTCAACCGAGGTCGAAGACTCAAAATTGGTAGCCGACACATGGTCGGTGCAAATACTTGCATTAGTGCCTGAAGGCTTAGTTTAGACCTTCAACGGGAAAAATCCAGCGTCAAGTGAGTCTGTTGGTAGTGTGGTACGTTTTTTTCATATGTTCCATTTAGTTTGTTGCACATGTGGGATCCGCTTTTGTCGCTTTTGACGTCAATGTATATGGTCCGTTTGGCTTGTTGTGCATGTTGCATATTAATGAACTCCAAAAAGCAGAGTTCAGGCAGGGAGTTGTGCCACGAATTGAAGTACTGAGAGGACTGAGAGACTAAATACATCGACGTCAAAAGTGACAAAGACGGATCCCACTGAAGTTTCCGAAACGTTGTAAGGACACATCAAGACAAGATACAACACCATTAAACGGATAGAGAAGAATACATAACAGTTAGGTTATCCAATTGCATCGCTCCTTTAAGCAACTGCGTGCTGACCCAAAATTCTTGCAATCTGGCCGTTTGCAATACTCACAATCTAATATCCTTATACCCTTCTTGCCAAAATGTTCGCATCTTCATTTTTTAAAGTAGACAGTTAACCTTGCAAAGTTGGCTGTCTTGAGAAACTTCAGTTATAGAAACTATTTATAGATTTATTAGGAACCAGTTATCTTATTTCGCATTGTTCCCTGTGAAGGTTAAACCACTCTCCGCTCTAACCATTTTGGTTTGATAGCTCCTAGCAAACGCCATATCATCAAATCAACTAGCGTTATTCTTGCCAAAATGGTCGCATCTTTATTCTTGAAGACGCAATCGACCTTACAAAATTGGTTGTCTCGAGAAACTTTATAGATTAGAAACAAGTTAACTGATTCCGCCTTGTTCCCTGTGAACGTCAAACAACTCTGTGCTCTAACTATGGTGGTTTGACAGCTTCTACCAAACGCCTTCTCATCAAGTAACTGTGAAATATCGCATGGTAGTAACTGTTTGATGGTTGATACTTACCTAGTAACTGCATGATAGTAATAAACCTTCCCTTCAGGATCAAGTAACTGTGAAATATCGCATGATAGTAACTGTTTGATGGTTGATACTTACCTAGTAACTGCATGATAGTAATAAACCTTCCCCTCAGGATCAGTGGCTGTCTTCCAATTTGGTGGCAATGCTGGACGTTTTGATTTTGGTCTTGGGGGAGGGGGGGATGGGTGACCTAAACTTGTGGGCTTCTCTTCTTCAGTGGCTACTATCATTTTCTCTGGACTAAGAGGCGGCAATGGATGAGCTTGTGATGGGACATACCCCTGTTGAACTGGCAGAACAGGCTGTATGGTAGAACCTGGCTGGCCTGTCGAGCTCTGTTGATGTGACTGTGGCATATTGTATCCCAGTGGTTGGGCAAGTGATGGAGGTGACGAAAACTGCTGGAACTGGCCTTGCTGATTTGGGTAGGTCAGCTGGGGTACCTGTGATGGGTACTGGTACTGATTGACAGGGGGCGGGACACTGTACTGAGGTAGTGGCCCCTGGTACTGCTGCGGCCCAGGGAGATAATGTGCCTGGACTGGAGCTGTAGGATGCTGCTGCTGCTGATAATTTGGAGGTGGAACATTTCTAGGAAAATTTGGTGGGGGAATATTTGGAGGCATTACATTTGGTAGAGGAAAATTTGGTGTATAGTTTGTAGGCACATTGGGCATTCCTGCAACACCTGGATTATTTTGTCCTTGGTTTTGCATTGGTCCAGGAAACATTTGGGGCATTTGTTGCACTGACCCTCGCATCTGAGTTGGCATTCCAGGCCACTGACCGCTCTGTTGAGAGTTGACATTGGGCGCCATAAATCCCCCACCAGGATTCACACTTACATTATTCGAAGAGTTCTGGTTGTAGTTCATCCCCTGGGCATCACCCATGTTCGACTGGCCATGTAATGGTTGCCCACCAAAGCTCTGTGATTCTCTGTAACTTTGTTGGTATCCAAAAGTCTTATTCTTTTTAAATTTTTTCATTTTCCTTTGCTGACTTCGTTCTTTCCATCCCTTAAAAGGTTTGTCTTCAAAGCCACTCTCCGTTTTCTGGCGAAATCCAAAGCGCTGCCTTGGGGGTGTGCTTAAACCTGATGAAACTAGTGGAATAGCCAACTGGTTTTCACAAGTTGATCCCAATTCTGGTCTCGCTTCTGCCGACCCCTCAGCTGGATTACCTGGAAATGTATGTTGAGTGCATTCTTCTTCCGCGTCCAGCTTGGGATTGTGAGCAGTAGTAGGTATATCCATTAGTGGTAACGGTGTTGTCTGGGTTGGGTTAACAGTAGAGCTGGGAGTACTGCAATGATCTATGACACCCGTAACACTCCACTTGACTGGCGAACTGGTTGGAATCCTTGAAAAGAAATCAAAATACCAGTTGTGAACGAATGGATGGATGAATGCAATTAGGTCATTTTTTTCTTAGAATACAAAATACAAAAAATTACAATTTGAAACTTATCGCACAAAAGTAATTGAGCACCCCCTCATTTTTCATTTTAAAACGCTCTTTCCAGCAGCATTTCTACTAAGTATTATAATGCTTTAGTAGCAGAGAGAATACATATTTTGAAAATGTTTTAAAATTTAGTTTCTATAGTTAAGCGCGATAACCTTAATCTATGCTGCTTATATAATAAATACCTTTGTTCCTCGTCTTGAATAGAACTACCTGAAGGAATAAAGAAAGACATATCAGACAATAAACAATTATATTGTGCGTGCGTCGTTAGCTCAGTCAGTAAGATCTCGGACTGCTAACTTGAAGGTCCCGGGTTCAACTCCTGGCTTGGCCACGGGGTTGAATATTTAGGTGACCTTCTTTCGCCACACCGTCCTTGGACAGGGACGTTAAGCCGTTGGTCCTAAGGACACATATTTGACAACATTTTCACTAAGCACCATGACATGAAATATATTTTGCTCTAGTGTTTGGGAGCTAGTAGTAAATTGGCAGATTTGTGAGTCTTCGAACAACGAAAAATGTGTGTCAAAAATCCCATGCAGACTTGCATTGATATCCGTTAATGGCAACTGAATTCCTCCTATTGACAAACGACGCCCAAATATCACTTTATTGGACACAACCATAGTTTTGCTTTAAGTTTACCCAGAGTAATATTTTAACAAATCGCGACAAAAACTCTAATATTAGCCTAAACTCAATTTTACTTTTCTAAATATTACAAAATTCTCGAAAAAACATCGTACTTCCCAATACTTATTTTCCGCCACTCAACACAGCAAAAACTCGATCTAGAGAAGGTATAGCAAAGATTAACTGTAGAACGGTACGTTTATAGCACAAAATTTTGAATCTTGGTTTTTATAACGACAAACCAGAATAATTAAATTGGGTGAAATCATTTGAACATTTTGAAAACAGGAGTAATGCCCCCCTAAACATACTTGTCAATGTGAGCTACTTGTATTAAAATAACACTTACGGCATACACGTCTGCGGCACCAGCTACAACATTGACGAGTCACTGCAAAAATAAGGTAGATATTTAGAAATAGCATGCTAAGAGATGCTTATTCAAGTACTTTTCTTCTCTTAGTTTGTTCAGTATTTAATTGGCGAAGTTTGCAAAATAAGTTTAACCAAGAACTAAGATAGCCTCCAAAGCAGCGCCTTATTTCCTTCGCAGCGGAACCCTCGGAATCCGGTTTATATAATTTACTTGATTATGATAGCAGACCTGTCATTTAATTTGGAACTTTGGATAAAGGTGCAGTTTCACAAATTTTGTTTCAAAAACTACTTCCTTTCATTTTTTTCTCAAAGTACATTGACTAACTCCCTCTCCCCTTCATCGTGATTTTCCACCTGGTTAAACATAAGAGATCGAGCTTTGAGATATAAGCAGCTTTGGGTTGCTAATTACCTCCCATAGTAAAAAACGTGTATTTACAGCCTCGAACAGGAAATAATCAAGAATAAAATGGAAAAAAGAAATTAAAACAAAATGTGTTAAAAAGTCCGGTATTACAATTCAAAATTTCATTTCCATAATTAATTTCGTATAAATTATAGGTAATAGATTGGCCTGGATATTCTTAAGATTTTAGGCTCAAGCTTAGGCGTGCATTTGTTGGCAGTAGTTTTCGGTTACTTCACATGTAAAAGTAATGGCGGGTTTCCTTTATCCTTGTTAAGCTAGTCGTAAAAGATCACTAACTTGAACTGTTTTTGATGAAACAAAACAGCAGGCTTCAAGCATGAACATACTTTCTTTGTGACACAAACAACAGTTATTTTAACTGAAACCTGACTTTATTTTTACTAAAGATTATTCCCTCACCGTAGCCACAACGAGGACCGCATTTCGGAACTATTGACAAGGAAAAACAGTAACACTGAGTTAGTGTTGGCAGCTATATATCACTTCGGCATAAGTTGATGATCTGCACACACATTCCTTTAAATGCGTCGTTTTATGCTAAATATCTTAAATATGAATACATTTTGTACATAGCACTAATTAAGTCGAAATTGTTGGTTTGATTTTATACCTATGTTAAATGCAACGATGTCTGATTATATATCAGTAATAGGTTGTCCTACGGAGATCAGCATGTATCTAGAAATCGGTTTGAATTTGCTAAACAATTCTGTCAATCAATTTTGTTACACAAATGATGCGCAGTAACCCTTAAACCGGCAGGAGGCTTTTTTGCAATTTTTCCCCAAATGATTTCGATCCGGTTATCTATTTAAAAAAAATGAACACGTTTCTTGACGTGAATTGGAATTTGCCAGCCTTGTTATACTTTTTACAAATATTTCCTTAAAATTTGAAAAACAATATCGAATTTTCTTTGAAAATAGGACTTTTGTATTTTCTTTCAAAATTAATTGCATTTTACTTTCCAAATGTGTTTTTTTTGCAACACATTCGGCTTTTAGTGGCAGAAGTATGCAAACAAACCATTATTTCTGTTATGTCAAAAAACCGTGAAATTTTTCAATTAAAGTACTTTTGTCAACTCTGGTAACATGGCAACGGGGAGATCGTCACGTGACTAACCTTATTTGGAAGAACTTAGACTAATTAAAAATCATGCCAAATCTCAAGATGAACGGAGTAGGTATATTGAAACTTTTTTTGGAGGGGTGGGTGGGTGAGTGAGTGAG
>JAOEHT020179581.1:0-11524 GCA_025448195.2 Parazoanthus atlanticus | reverse complement strand
AACAAATAAGCATCTATTAGCTTCCATTAGTTTTTGTTTAACATGTTCATTAAATCTGTTGTTCTCCTGAAATGTTACACCTAGTATTTTAAGCTTGTTTACTTGCTTCAGACCATTAACCGGAACTGTATCTGCCTTGTTTTTCTTTTGGGCCACGAGCTCACGACACTTTGCTATGTTACACGGCATTTGATTGATTGTAGACCATCTAAAGTACTGATCGATAATATCTTTACAAAGTTGCTCATTTAATTTACATACTTTGACTAGTATAGTTGTGTCATCTGCATACTTAACTAAATGGTTCAGTTCATTCTTTTCAATATCCAGATCATTAATAAATAGATTAAAAAGGTGCGGACCGCTAACACTACCCTGGGTGGTGCCCTTATTCACCTCCCTCCACTGATAAGTACTTCCTCTGAAAACAAGTCTTTGAGATCTGTCTTTTAAAAAGCTTAAATACCAGTTGACAATATATGGGTCCATATTCAAAGACTTAAGTTTTCTTCCAAGTAAAGAGTGTTTGACATTGTCAAATGCTTTTGAAAAGTCCATAGCAAAAATTCTAACACAGGTACAGTCCTTATCATCTAACGCCTTTAAGTAATTATTCTGTATGTCAATTAGAGCATCCGTGCAGTTACAACCATCTCTGTACGCATATTGATTAGAAGCCAGGTTTTCTTCAAACGCCTTTTTACTAAAGTGATTGTAGACTGTCTTTTCAAAGCAACGAGCAATGACTGGAGTTACGTTGATACCCCTGAAATCCACGTACTGCGTAGGCGTGTCGACTTTGGGAAGCGGGTTTATGTTAGATTGCTTCCATTGGCAAGGCCAGGCGCGGGATGACAGAGATGAGTTCCACACCTTAGCAATCACTGGGGCTAAAGTTGTACAGTTATCCTTCCACACCCAGTATGGAATGCCGTCTGGCCCCGACGCAGTTTTCTTAATCTTAGAGAGCGCCAACAGCACATCGTGTTCCCGTAACATAGGTGGTGGGTGTGTCTCACGGCAATCTATGACAAGCAGTGCTGGCTCGCTATAATGATCATCAACACAGAGGTCCCCTAAGAAATTGTTCAGACCAGCAAGAAATTCTTTGTCCAAGCATGGCAGAGATTTTTGTTTTCTAAGTGTGATGTTATCCACTTGGCGCCACCAGTGTTTCGTGCCTCGTGCACCGTTAACCCCCCAACGTCTTCGGTTCTCTGCAATCATTCTTGATATTTTACCCGAGAGGTCCCTTGCCTTGTTCTCCTTGCCCGCGTCAGCAGCCCTCTTCTTTTTTATCAAAAGATGTTTCAAAAGTGGTGTGATCCAGGGGGGTCCCGAGTTGACATACTTACAGTCCTAACAGGAAAGCATTGATTCATCACAGAGTGTAGAATATCATTCAGTAAATTTGTGGCAGAGTCAATATCTGTGGCCTTGACCACAGAAGACCAGTCAATTTTCTGAAGAAGTGACGAAAAGTGGATTTTTCTGTGCTCCCTGTAATCCCTGAAACTGCACTTCGTGCGAATGGGTTTGAATTTCTTCCCAGGAGGAAGGGCAACGCCCCATGATCAGTTTTGATTAAGGCTTGAAACAGGAACGGCTGATCGTAAAGTTCCGGTTTATTTGTCAAACAGTTATCCAAGATTGAATTTCCGCGAGTGGGAAAATCTACAAGTGCAACAAGACCAGATAGTGTAGAGAGTTGGTCCAAGTTGAGCTTGTTGACGTCACCTCCGCACAGTATTACTCCATTAGGATACGAATCGAGAAACATATCGCAATGCCCCAGAATGGCGTCAATGAGATCGCTCTCCTCATAATTGAACTTTGGTGGATGGTACAGACCAATAACAAGCATCCGATGACCAGAGGGTAATAACAACTGCACACCAAGCATCTCAAACAACTTGTCACGCCATATATCCAGTACCTTCAAATTATCTCTCACATACATTGCAACCCCTCCTTTCTTTCGTTTGTCAGTTCCCGCCCAGTCCCTGTCTCTTCTGAATATATTGTAGCCTTCGATGGAACTACCGAGTCCGGTATCAAACTACTGAGATGTGTCTCAGAAATGACACTAATGTCAATGTCCAGTGTTCTCAGATCAGCCGCTAGGGCCACCAGGGCCCTGACTTTATTTTTGGTCTTACTAAGGCCGCAGATGTTAAGGAAGAGGCATTTAGGAACCGGGAACAAGTTCCGAGTAGACGAGGTAAAAGATTTGTTTGTAATTTTGACACGGATGAGATTGTTCCAATTGACGCCCGCATTCCGGCAGTCCTTGGGGTGTTTTGTGCCATACTTTGAAACCATGCAAGAGCCTTTGTGATCTTGAACAATGACCGACGCCTCTGTAGATGGCACTGGAGTAATGAAGCGTTGCCTTTTCTGGTTGAATTTCTTGAAAAATACTAATTTTCCAGCTCTATGACCTTTTTTGCGCAGGATGTTGTTTGCCTTAAGAACCTCAAGTACTGATGTGGAGACGCCACATGAGTTAACTGTTAGATCCCATAGTTGACTCCGAGAATAATACATCCTTGACGCGCATCGCTGGTTTTCTGAAGTATGCAAATTCACCGTTGGTTCCAAAATGGCGCGATCCGCCAAATTCGAATGCCATGTTGAAATAGGGCCGGGGTTTTTCGGTATATCTTGAAACACAGTAATGTCCTGAGGTGGATCATGTCCTGGAATGGCTAGGCTAATCAAGTCATGCTTCGTATCCTTACTTAGGGCTCTCCTTGTGCGATGAAATCCAACTCTCGCTGCCACCCTCACCGTAGTCCTGTGTCGGTCATAAGCAAGTTCGATAAAATACTCCGCTGAATTCTCGCAGGGTCCACTTTCCCATTTGTAGATGTAACTTAGATATACTCGATCAGTGTATAAACTATTTTGTGCCTTTAAGAGGCTGTTAAAAGATGATAAATAGAAAAATTGCAGGAGCAATAAAAATAGCGGACCAGCCATTACACCGGCTCTGCCCAGTCTCCACTACTACGATACCTGTACATAGGTGTGTATTCAGTTATTAATTCAGTGCACTGCAATCGCCAATAGTAACGACAATAATATAATCTGCACAACTTTTGTGAATATATGAAACAATGTTAAATTGTTTTAATGTTATAATGTTTTTGGCCATTCCCGCATCACCCCCGTTTCTTTGTAAATCATTTGCTGGCTTTACTAAAGACCAAAGAATCGGAAAGGAGGTACAAGGGTGACAAGCCCATGAATTTCATCATGTTAAACCGGCACTTTCAGTGACAGTCGTCATGCGCAATCATCAGAAAAAATACATGGATATTTAGGGAAAATATTGAAGAGATGGAAAAGTAGGGGTCTCGCGTGCAAATAAAATATTTAAGCGCACCAACATCTCTTGATCCATCATTCAAAACGCAGATGTGGAACATTTGATTACAAAGCAAGCCAAAACTGTTTTAGAGAACTTTACAGACTCAAGCAGAAGCAGAAACTTTGTCTCTTAAATTTTAAAACTTTTTATTGTCAGCTGTTAATTGCACTTTAACATTTAAAAATCATTTTATTTTAGTTTTTTATTTATTTACTCGTTTTTGACTTGTTTTATTTTGGATGTATGCGGAGTTTGGAGCCCAGGCCTTATTGTATATCTCCTCATCATTGATGGAAGAGTTCATTTTTAAAATAAACTGTACTCTAGTATAGACTGTCTAGTGATTCCCAAACTCAATAGTCTCCTGGATTTGGGACTGTCCTCCCGGGACAGGTCCCAAATTTCCCGGATTTCTGCATTTTTCAAAAAATACACTAGAAAATACTCGCAGAATGAGAATGCACGAAACGGCGTTCTATGCAGCGCAACTTTTCAGTATTTCCCGGGAAAGCATATCTCCGGACCCCGCTCACCCCTTCGGTGCTTGTTAATCACTTCTTATACCTCCCCTTCACAATAATATCAGCATCATTCCGTTCGCTTTGATTGACAATCATTGTCGTCTTTTTTTTAATAGTTTGGGGTTTACTTCGGTGTAAGAACCTCACGACTGACGTCATACGGTTCCCTGAGAGAGATGCACAAATGATGTAACAGCGTGAGCAATGATGGCTCGTTTCTTTCGCCGAAGATTGGCGATACGGCGCATACTTACGCTCATCATACTCTACAAAATTTACTTCAATTATGGTAGGTGAATTGACATCACTGACGTGCTCTACGTCTGATTGATGGCAGGTATATTGTCCTGAAATGTTAAAATTAAATCCCATAAGTAGAGCAAGTTTTCCAAATTATGAGTAGAAGATATTATAGGCCCTTCACCACTGGTGAATCCACTCTGAAGTTTACGTCAGACTGGTTGACGTCAGTCGTGAGTCTTGCACCGAGGCAAAGCCAAAGTTTGACCTCTTTAAAAGTCTCCAGATTTCTAGGGTTGGCACCTCTGTATACATGCATTTATAAAAAGAAGCTTTTAAAACGGCACTGCACTCACCTTACAACAGGTCCAAGGTAGGTTTTCCTCATTTAACAGTTAAATTCTTTGAATGTGATTAAAAATCGCACTCGTATGCTTCCTTCAAGTCGCCAAGAAACTGCCATATTGAAAGATATTTAACCGGAGACGTCGTATATGTCAAGTTATAACATTCTTTGAATCAGGGGGTTACGCCAGACCATCTTAACGAAGGTTGCGTAAAGCCCAAACCCAAGAATTTATGTCCACGTGAAACGGGCATATACTCGATGAGAAGATAATATGAATGCATCCTCGTTATAACTCGAACAAATACTCATACTTAGAAAAATTACAGGTCCTTTTTCTTAAAAAGTATTAAAATAAAATAATTCCACTCCAGTCTTTGGAAGATTTAATGATAGTCCCTAACATTTCTAACTAATAAGATTGGTTTGTAACGAGGGTGCACTCATGGCATTTCAGTTCCATGGGTAGCTGCTGTGTGACGTTACTCTGATGTCCTCCATTAATATACAAACGTTTTATTTAACTACAGTTGAAACTTGTTTCTACATAGATTATATCTGTCATATCGTTTCTTGAAAACGGATTTAACAACTAATAAAACTTTTAAAATATTTCTATCCAACTGTCGCATTCTTATCTGTCTTTCCATCCTCTTGCACTTTCAATAACAATCGGGAACTGTGTTTGTTTTCCCGGGGATCTGAACAATTGTAATTATAATAACAACTTTATGACTTCGATTAACCCTTGGTAAATGTCCCCCGAGACCAGAAGTTGGGCCCTAAATAGAATAAAACGTTTACCCAAGTTTGCAATTGTTCTAGGTCTCTGAAACAATAGTAACATTTGCATATCAGGAGTAAGGAAATGATCCCCTGTTGTATCTCAAAATGATCTCGATGGTCGATGGCTGCTCGAGTATATCATCATTTAGCCAAAGTAGCTCATCTCTTCCTTCACGAGCACAGCATTTGGCTAGATTGCATAATACCCCCCCCCCCCCTCCCCCACTCGAGTTCATTTATTACTGTGCATTCCTTGTTCTTTAGAAATATGTGAGCAGCAGATTCCAGGACAATAGTGAGGGGGAGGGGGGAGGGGGTATTCTGCAATTGCTCCCAGCATTTCATCTGGATGAATGTTGTATTTTGCAAGGATACGATTTAAATTCTTTATACAGGTAATTAAGGAGTTATTTACATCAACTTTGTCATTTCAGAGTAAAATATAATGAGAACGCAATTACAAGTGGTTGAATTTCAGATTTGTATTTTATTTACGCATGAGTACAGTGGGATTGTGAAATGTAGACGATACTCCGTACATGTCAGTTCTGAATGAGTACCGAAAAGTCATAAGTGGTGTGGAGTTATCTGTGATACATTGTTGCTATTTAGTAAATTAAAGACCAAAGTTTGTCATTGAGTGAATTAGGTGCTTTGAGTTATTCCTTGTAGAATCAAGCAGGTCAATTTTAAGTCATCAACAACGTCTACTTATTTGTTTTCAGAAGAGCTGAATTGTTATTTATAAATAACTCAGATATTAGGCAATCGGTACACATGCTTTTTATTTCAGCGACATCATAGTTGTCTGTGCAGTTTCAATCGACATACATGAGAAGAGAAAACGAGCTGTCAAGGCAGATCTTTCTCAATTTGGTCTCGTTCAAGAGCAAATTTATCTCTACGTTTTCTCTTCTTTCTCTCAACTTTTCTTTAATCAGGTTTTCTCTGGTCTAGCATGCCCCTGCGCATCTCATTTTGGATTGAGTCCGCGCGTCTCATTTTTGCTATGCCCCTGCGCATTTCATTTTGGCATGCGCAGACGCATCTCTTTTTCGTATGCGCATGCGCATATCATATTAGTATGCACCTGCGCATCGCATATTTGGTGCGCATAGAAGAAAATCGGTTTCCAAGTTTTGAACATTAGTTATCAAGAATATTCTTCTCGTCTTTCATTCACACATGATATTTCAATTTTGTTGCAAAGGTAAACGAGAAAATTTGCCTATATCTTCAAGAATTTCAGTAAATGCTATATATAACTTTTGTGAAAGGGAAATCTGCGCGAAATAGTTTCTCTTATATACCTCTCCTCCATATTCTGCTGATAGTTTTAACACGAAATTTTTTGCTTCCAAGAATGCCTTTCGTTCCATTAAAGAAAGCACACGACAATTGAAAAGCCAATACACCATTTTCGAACCAGTCAAGTTTAATGTTATTTACGTAGCCTAGAATTCATTTGAATGATATTTCAAAAACTTGTTGAACAAAATTATTCAATTTAAAGACATGTATGAGATCAGGAGAATCATTTGCCTAGCTTGGATACAGAAAAATTGTTCCTGGAATCTTTTTGCAAAACAAAATTGTATAAATAGTGACCTCGGACAATTTTGTTTGATATCTCATTTTTTTTGGCGGAGATGGCAGTAAAATTCGAAAAACATAATATCGAAACATTACCAAACAAACTTTTAATACAAACCTTTTATCTGAATGCAGCCGTTTCTGCAATATTTTTATTTGTTTCGACCTTACTGGTTTGACTCCTAGTTGAAAACTCCAATGCACGTGTAGTATCATTGACAGCTCTCTCGCTCGGTTGATAGAGAGTTTTCTAATTTCTCACACTAACTGTTGAGTACATTTTGAAACTCTACTGTGAATATTAGCACCGGACTCGTCTTATGACTATCTGAACTAAATTACTGAACTAAAGGGGTCAGAAGACCTCAACAAACCGAACATGTTTTGGTGCTCGAAACCATCGATCACCAATTGATACTACTATTAGAACTTAGTTTTACCCTTACACTCGCTGATCAAAAGAATAGATTTCTCAAAAATAATGCAGGCGAAATGAACCAGCTCGCAGTTTTGAAGCAGTGTTTTTTTTTCGCGTGCATCCGTCATTTTGCCCTCAGCGTTCCCCGTTGCTATAGTAAAAGCGGGTCGTGCAAACGAGGCTCCCGGGAATATAACCTGCATAGTGAGGGGGTTATTCCGTAGACTGAGTCGTGGTTAACTTGCCCGTTGGGATTGAAAGACTCGAAACCTCAATAAAGATTATTGTTATTACTATTATTGTTATTGTTAATATTATTATTATTAATATTATTATTATTATTATTATTATTCTTTATTTATTATTAATATTAAGTTTCATTTTTAAAAATAGTGCTATTCTTTCTTATCATTCGTCAACTGTCCATTCAAAAACTCCTCACACTAATATTATTAGAACTCGTAAGACTCACTTACATTGCAATGTTTGCGAACCGAAGGAATTCTGTCTTGACAAAGAAATGTTATTGCATATGATAATTGTGAAACAAACAAGACCCAGGCGCACTGGTAACGTTCAGATAATAAACATTTCGCTCAAAGCTGCGGAAAGACACTTTTGCTTTTAAGCTTTTATTTCACAACCAACGAGCATCTTTAGTTCCTACTTCGTACACTCTTAGTTTAGTAATTGGGGTCTCACAAAAGGCTAGTCGATTATTTGTAGCTGGCTTATGACTACTTGGACTAAATTCGAGTTGTGTGCAACAACGATTTCGTATTGCGCTAGACAATATGCACAATTTTGTTTGGTATCTCATTTTCTTTGGCGGTGATAGTGGTACAAATCCAGAAACATAGTCTCTATTAATAATTGCTAAACAAACTTCTAACAGAAAAGTTTTATCTGAATACAGCTGTTTCTGCAATATTTTTATTTGTTTCGCCCTTACTGTTTTGACTCTTGACAATTGCAGGGCACGTGTTTTTTTCATTGATAGTTCTCTCGCTCGGTTGATATAGAGTTCTAATTTCCCGCACTAACAGTTAAATACTTTTTAAAATTCTACCGTGAAAATTAGCACTGGACTCGTCTTATGACTACATGGACTAAATCTGATTATTGGACTAAAGGGGTAAGAAGACGGTCTTCTTTAAATTATTCCTTAACAAACCGAACATGTTTGGTGCTCGAAACCATCGATGACCAATTAATATTACTATTAGAACATAATTTTACCCTTGCACTCGCTGACCATTCAAATGAATGGATTTCTCAAAAACAATGCAGATGAATTGAACCAGTTTGCAGTTTCAAAGCAGTGTCCTTTTGCGTGCAGCCGCCATCTTTGAATTTTGCTCTTAGCGTTCCCCGCTGCTATAGCAAAAGCGGATCGTGCAAACGAGGCTCCCGGGAATAAAACCTGCATAATGAGGGGGTTATTCCGTAGACTGAAAGTTATAATTACAGCCCTTCCTCTTCCCGATCTGTGGGAAGGAGTGTTAGTCAAATAATCAGCAAGACGCAACATGATTACCAGTCAAGAGGCGCGAGTGCTTCATAACGCGACGTAAGTTTATGAATTAAAGTTTTAATCTCGGCCCTTTCTTCCCGCGATCCATGAAAAGGCGTGTAAGATAATCAGCAAGACGCAACATGAATACTGGTGAAGAAGCGATATACGGTGCTTTATAACACGATGTGTTTTTCTGAACAACGTTGAAGGAGGACTAGAGCTGAAACCTCAGCCATTTTCCTCCTCTACTCTTAGAAAGGCGTGTTACTGAATAACCGATAATGCGCAAAACGATTAGCCAAGAGGCGAGAGTGTTTTGTACCACGGTGTGAATTAAAAGATAACAGTGTGGAAGGAGGAGTATAAGGCGCTTGTTTTCCCAGCGAGGAGGGAGGGAAGGGGGGGGGGGGTTATCCCATATACAAGCAATATGGGGTCGTGCTGCCCTTCAGGGTATGCTTTTTCGACCAACTGATCACAAACAGGGTATACAATTTTTGGCTTGGCAGTTTATTATAAACAGGGTCTAGCAATTATGTGTTTTAGCGAATAAATGTGTGAAATCTGAGCTCAAAATCATAAACAGGGTCAGGTTTTGAATGTCTGGGCGGAATCCCCCTACCCATACTTGGATTGAGTACACCCCTCCCCCCTCTCCAGGCTTCCTTCAGTGTTTACGCTGTGAGATCCTTGGATTAGATAATCAGCCTGCGCAAGACGCAACAGGAATGTCACGAGGCGAGAGTTTTTAAATTAACGGTACCCAAAAGTGAAATAGCGCCAAGTATTTACCTAAAAGAATATCTTCTTTCAAGGTGAACTTTCAAATGCAAAACTTTCTGGGCCAAACGGAGACACAAGTCCATGCAAGTTAATACAATTTGCGCTTCGTTTGGCCACCAACTTGCACTGATTTGCTTCGACTTTCGAGTACGTTAGGCCACAGCTTTAGTTACAACTTTTCACCGGCCGCTAATTCTCATTTTCTAGCTCGTTTTCTTTTGGCTGTTTCTTTTTAACGTTCTTCTTTAGATACCTTAAACATCCTGATGTTAATTCAATATTAAACAGTTGTTTACTTATATGCACTAGCTTCTTTCGCTAAGAAGAGTCCCTTTATCACGCCCGATGCGAATTTCTTCTATCTTATAATTTTCTGTCGGCTGCATGAATGTTTTCATTCTCATTCTGTAAACAGAACTACTTGTTGCTGTCGTGCGCTCGCGTGACTATTATGTTTCGTTCGCTAATAATAGAAGCGACATTTTTGTAAACATTTTTAGCCAGGGGACCGTTAATATTTCAGTATAAATGACTCATCAAAATTTGTCGAGTGTAGGTCTTACAGTGGTTTTATAAGTGTGGTGTTTTATTATGCCTTACAAAATGGCTGCGAGTGTTTATAGACTGTGATATAAACAAGACAAAGTTGTAGAGCACGAGAGAAGAAAACGTCTCAGCAGTTTCTCTTGCTTCTCGAGTGCTCTACAACTTGCATGTGGGCTGTTTTTATCGCAGCCTATAGACACAAGCAAAAAATAGGAACTATAAATAGGAATTGAAATCAGGGTTTTTAGCCTCTGATATAAACTGCATCAGATATTTCCAACCTGCCAAATCTAAAAACCTTCGTATCTCACGCAAACACGATCGCCTCTTGAGCGACAGTAAGCTGTACGTAAACAATCTTCCTACCAATATCGTGAATACTTCGCGCGACCTTGGAGTCTATGTCTCAAAGGACCTATTATGGTCGGAACACATTCAGTCCATTATAGCCAACAGAATGCTTGGGTTCCTTCGCAGAAACTGTTCTTCTTCTCTTTGTGCCATTACCCAGAAACATATAGCTCTTGTTTGCTCGCATCTTACTTATGCCATCCAGCTCCTATGGCTCTCT
Organism: Parazoanthus atlanticus; assembly: GCA_025448195.2. NCBI lineage: Eukaryota > Metazoa > Cnidaria > Anthozoa > Zoantharia > Parazoanthidae > Parazoanthus > Parazoanthus atlanticus. The sequence continues at coordinate 831 of JAOEHT020179581.1, read as the reverse complement.
CTACTTCTTGCGCAACATTGAACGTGTGCAAAGAAGAGCTGCGCGTTTTATGCCTAATCTAGACCTGAATTAAGGATCCATGCTCATTTATCTAAACCTCCTCCCTCTTTCCTTCTTCCTGGATTTACACTGATATTTTTTATATTTATTTATAGTGATATTTACACGAGATGCCTTTTTTTGCAAAAAATGGAGGAAGAGGTGGGGGGGGGGGTGGGGGAGTGGGGGTATTGTTGTTTGTGCAAGCATTCAAGGGTGGACTACATTTAATCATGCAACTAGCAATACAAAGGGGTTTGGGCCACTAAAAATATCTTAACTGATCCCTAATAGCGTTCGGATTTTAAAGCATGCGAAAGAAGTAAATTTAAATAAGATTGATCAACGTTCACTCGAAATTCAGTAACAAACTCCAACTAATCATTGATTCATTCTGCAATTAATTTCAACAACAACACTTTAGTCGATATATCAACTTAAAGTTATCAACTCAGTATATCGATTTACTCTCGCCATGGTTAATAGTTAAGCTCTCGGTTAGCACAAACGCCACGCTGACACTGACAAGGATTAACTTCACTCTTTAGCGCTCTGGATCCATGGAAGTCGATAAATCTGCTCTAACAATCACAAATTGACGACGGGTTTCTTCCATTATGGCTGAGAGTTTCCGTAAAGTTTGAATATAATTATGTTGTGCGATACATACTATTGTTCCTCCGTCTGGTCAAACACATCGAACAACAACACTTTGAATTTGCCACACGCTCAAGTGTCCATTCTCTTAACACTCGCAACAAACACAAGCTATCAATTCCAAGATATAAGTCT
>JAOEHT020179500.1:0-11526 GCA_025448195.2 Parazoanthus atlanticus | reverse complement strand
GATACAAGCTAAGGCTCTTTTCTGAACCCTTTCTAGGTCAGTCTGTAAATAATTGGGCAAGGAATGATGGAAAACTGTACTTGCGCTTGTGACAGCGCGTGAGAAAGTTGGAGGTTTTTAAGGCCCCAAATATTGGGAGGAGCTCCAGCTGGTTGAAGACAAAGAGAACAGTTTCTTATTTGATGGAATTGGGCTTTTTGTAACATGCTAAAATGATATAATTGAGATTATTTTGCAGTAAAGCCCCGGTGTCTCAACCCCCCTCCCCTAACTGTGCCCCGGGACCTCTGAGAATATATTTGCAGCATATATTTTGAAATAGCTGCTCAATTGTTAAAAAAACACAGTTTTCAGAAAAACGATATCAATCAAAAGACAAACTATTTGCCCGGATTACAATTTTGTCCTAAAAAGCTAAATGTTGGTACGAAGAATTGGTATACAATTGTAAAAAAGCATTGTTTACAATGTTCTACATATTCTAAACTGTCAGGCCAACTGACCTAATGAAATGCGCTGGATAAGCTCAAAAGTAAATTAAGAAAAAATGGAAGAATAAGATCCTCATTGTAAAATGCATGTTTACAGGTTGTTATACACGAACTCTCAACAAAGCGAACTTGATTGATGCTTTATGTTGAACAAGATGGAATTATCTGATCATCTGTGAACAAAAGAGCTAGTTTCAAATGTTTCACCAAGGAAAAGAATACGTCCGTGTTAATGCGTGTGATGTTATGTTGACATTTTAGACATTTGAAAATATATATTGAGGAAGAGCAAATATTTGAAATACATGTTTTCAGATGGGGGCATTTGAGACTTGGGGGGGCATCTGCACCTGTCACACCGGCAATCGAGACACGCGGGCGTTTGATAATTTCTTAGATCTCAACAATTTGTTTTTGGAGGAGACATAAAGCTATTTGAAACAGCAAATTTTAACATGTTTTGAAAAGGAGCAAACAATTTCTGTACAAGTTCCAAAGTGTTGTTTGAAGACGTGGTGAGTGAGACGTGGGGACCTGAGTGTCCTACATCAAACTGGAAAGAAAACAACACCCGCGAAGCTTTTTGCTTACAAAATTGATCATAGGGCTTTAACGGCGAGTAGAGGAAAGCTTTTCCAAATGACATCGGTTTGTCCATCTGTAGTGCTGATCATTTCGTAACTAATATTGGTAAGTCCTTTTTCGTTGTTTGGGGAAAACATGAAATTTAGTTGTAATTATGCGGTGAGAAAATGTGCAAGAATTAATTGGCTGCACAAAATATGAGTGGCTGAGAAAATGTATTTTCTTCTCGCCCGCATTTTCCCTGTAAGTTAATTATTCGATTACATTTGCCAGTTTCAACTGGGTGTAAAAAATGTGAAATGAAAACAAGGCTGAAATGTCAAAACCTAATTAGCGAACCAAGTCAATTTCAACCAATGAAAAGAAAAGAACATTATTTGCCAAATTTAACCACAGTGCTAACCTGCGCGAAGGCGTTTTTCAGGCGAAACGTTATCATAGACAGTCGATTTTGCCGAACGTTTCCAAAAGAGCGGGCCACTTGTCGATTTCACGGTGAAAGCGAATTCCCAGAAAGCCTAATGCATGCATCAGGTTTTGGTTGTTTACTGACAATTAAAACGGTAAGTACGAATTTGTCAGTGATCATTTGGAAGCACAACTTTGTTGTTCACTGTGCGAGAGCCCGGCTTGACAGCTGTTTTCGATTTGCATGACGTGTTTTTTTTCAAAAGCAGTACTAAAACTTGAAACTTTACCACAATTATTTTTGTCCGTGTTGGTTTTGCAAATGTGGGTGGAAACTGACTCTCATGGGTTATGTTTTCGTAATACATACGCCGCATTTATAAAATGCAAAATATTAACAGATGCTTGTAAAACCGTAGTAAAACAATACCAAAGCCAAACAGTGTTTTCCGAAAGAAACTTCAATGTGAACTCTGCAGCTCTCCTAGTGTTTTGATGATGTGGAATCGAACGCGCAAGACACCGAGAGATCACTATGAGTCAGGTTGCATGTATTTCCGAAACACGCTGCCATACAACATTGAGAGAGAAAGAAACACCTTAATTTGTTTTATTCATATTCTAACTAAAAAAATTACGTACTTCTAAGTTTGTTTTTGTTTATCTTAATAACATTATACGGGCCTGTTTTGCGATTTGCTAACAAACTGCAGAAAAACAAGTTAATATGTGGAAATTAATATTCGGACACAAGGGGCTCTATTTTTTTTATGACAGGAAAAAGCACGGATGGCCTGCTGTGCATCAATAAGTTGCATTGCATGTTGTGTCCTTCTACAAACTTCTTTTCAATGAGACTCTTTCACAGTTCAGTTGTTGGAGTTTCTTATTTTCAGAAGTTCGACTTGTGCATTGGGAGTGTGTCAGTTGGCCGTGTGTCGGCCATGTGACTGCCGTGTGTTGGCCGTGTGTCGGCCATGTGCCTGCCGTGTGTTGGCCGTGTGTCGGCCATGTGCTTGCTGTGTGTTCGCCTTGTGTCACAAAGCGTGCTCATATCATGTTCGATCTACCACCAACTGCAGACACAAAGTTCTACATTATTTTGAAACTAAACCAAACAAATAATTATAATTACGAAACCAAACAATCGAACATAAAAGCAAATTCATTGAAATTTTTTGTGTTGTGAGCCCTTTGAATATTTAAAGGGTTTAAAATTTGTTCTTGCACTTTGATAAAGCCGAATAAAATGTAATTTCGAAAACGACAAAATAAGACTTTTTTCACAAGCCAAAAATGTGTTTTGGTATGTACGATATTGGATCAATACTATTACTCAGGTCGTTCACGGATGATATATGAAAGGTTTCTGTAAGGGTTAAGGGTCATGTACATACTCAAGAAATGAAACATGATAATAATACTATATTTTAGCAGTATAATTTTTAAAATGGTGCTACAACGAAAAAGATTGAAGACTAACCCCCAGAAAAACACTTACTAAGCGTCTGGGAAGGGTATGTGTTTGTCAAAGCGGAGCTTAAACAAGAAAATGTTGTGAAACGTGGTCAAGAAGTATATATATTGCAAAAAGTACGTGTTATTGTTGTTACTGATCCTATTCTAAAGCATCTACAACCCAGTATAGCGAAATAATAAGTCTGCAAAACGTTTACGTGTTGTACGCTCGTAAAAATGATGAAAAGAATGGATAACCCCTAAAAGAAATGTAATTTGATCATTTAAACATTTTAAGCAAATAAGGGAATAGTTACAATATGAGTAGAAGAAAAGGCAGTACTCATGTTTTCACGATTTATTTGTAATATTTTTTCTAGTTAGTATAGACAATTAAGAGAAGACAAAAATAACCTAACCTTCCGTATAAGTACTTTTATGTTCAAGATCAGCATTCTTACAAAGCTGTTACACTATACTTACATCTGTTAATGAAATATTAAACGTAACGTAATATTCACTATACGTAAATCAGAAAAGCACAAAAATTTGTAACAAGTTACCCAAGTCCATCTTTGATAATCAGTGAGGGTAATGTGATGAGTTTAGATCTGATCATTGTGTGCAACTCATTGCTAGAAGAATTACAGCTGTAAAGATAGCCTGATAACCAATCCGAATGCAAATTAAAGGGTTCCTTATTTTTTAATCCTCAGATCAGAGATCTCGTGAAATAGATACAATTTCAACATATTCAATCTGGAAATCTACAATCAATCAGACGATTAAATATGATGACTCAAGAAATTATATTCTGTTTAAGAAATAACGAGCTTGTTGATTTAAAACAAAGGCGATTGCTCGTTTAGTAAGGCTCTTTTAAATTCTGGTTTAAGTGTAACTCTTGTTTCAGCTTGAGTCTTGGGAACTTGAGCCTAGCACCTGTAGCAGAGGACCAAATCTTGAAGTCACATGACCTTCCTGTTTCCTTTCTAGCATTGCATCTTTAAGAGGCTTTTACCAATTTTATAAAAGTTTGCTTCAGAGAAAATGGCGCCTTCCTTCAACACAAGAATGCTTGCAGTTTAAACTAGCCAGCCCGATAAAGTGATAGAGTCAAATGACTTGACAGTATAACTGCTGACTATCCGAGAGTGCTTAGAAAATAGTCAATAAACAATACTTAGGGTTTCTTTCTACAAAACACGTATTTTCAAAACACAACTTTCATAGGCCATGAAAACCATAATAATTCTACAGCATTTTATGGCATTTTTACAATGTCAGCGATAAGCATAACAGTGATAAATATTTTCCCATTGTGTTTTTCACACATTGTAATAAGCAAATGTGTGAAATTCCCCAAGTTAAATTTTCACACAACTTTCACACATTGAAAGAATTCAAAACAACACAAACATATATCCAAGTTTATATCACGCAAGTTTTACACATTGAAAGGTTTTCAGATCACACATTTTCCAATGTGTGAAATTGTCTGAACAAAATTTTCACACAATGTTTACAGACTGGAATTTTTCGCATAAGTTTCACACATGTCTGTTTTGTGTGAAAAACTTGCTTTCACACAAATTTCACACCTGAAAAATTTGCAAGTTTTCACATAGGTTTCATACACATTTAACGCAAATGCTCCCACTAATAGTGACCTACACTTAAATTAAGGACAGATATTTTGACGCTAACTAGTTGAAGCCGTCACTTATAATTTATGCAGAACTAATTATGCATATTACAATTTCAAGAAAAAAAATGGACCTTTTCTGACAAAACAAGTTCTACCTTCTTCTTTTTTTATTTTATTTTTAATTACTCTCACATTTCAGCCTGTAAATACATGTTTTTTATTAATTTCAGAAAATTTGCTGCAATTTTTCGAAAATTCCAAGATGGCAACCGATATCTGATATAATAAAAATATTAATAACAATTTATGAACTTATATCGCACGGTTTGAAATTGCAAACATGTTTTGCAATGACTGTTGCCATACCAACAATATGATTGTTGTCATGGAAAGTAATTAGCTAGGCTAAAGCTGCCTGCATCCTATATCTGTATTAACCATTTGGAAAACTATGGGGTCAATACCCTGCCCTCCATGGGATGATTTGTTATAAAAAAAATTGTTGGGTTGTCCGAGAGTTAATAATTAAAGGAGTTTCAACATGATCTATACCAAAAACTAAAATATTCTGTGGTTTTTGGTTTTTATAGCTGGCTTCGTTGTTTAATTGAAAGCTGCCAGTTGCCAGTCATTCCTATTTAAAATTTGTGTCAGCCAGGTTTCAGTCGTGATTTTAGTCCCTGTTGGGGAATTTGTATTAGAATTTCCTTCAAAGAAGATAATTAATTCAACAAAATCAAAAACCGATAGCTTTTGTTGCACATTTGTTAAAATAAAGCTTTCTATTTTCAAAGGTTTGCAAAAACTTTTAACTTGAGAATTCGTTTTTGAGCGTAAGGCAGCTTGAATTTAGACAGAAGTTTTGGCTAGTTGTTTCAAGAGTAAACATACGAGTTAGCTTGTAAGTGCTTCTTCATTAATTGTTTGCCAATGTGTCGGTGTTCTTTATATCCTGTATTACATGTCAATAGAACTGACTAGTCGTCAACTGCTGATATTGACAAATTAAATGCAAAATAGCAAGTGATTTGAAGCCTTCAAACGTGCCGACTATCTTGTAACTTCCTTTTTCCAAAAAGCAAATTATACTAAACTGGCAAACGGCTTGTCGTGACAAGCGTGTTTACTTAACAACAATTTTTGAAAATTAAACAAACTTGTGTTTTTACCTTTCGGTTACTATGCATGCACTTAGTTCGGCGGCTTTGGTCCATTTTCCAAACAGTCGGGGAAATCACGTTGCTTTAATTTTGCAGACGTAAATAATGTCGTTCTTAGTTTCACTGCTCCTCCACTGGTAATATGAAAAGCCTTCTAGTTCGTTCCTAACTGTAACTATAACATTTTCCTCTTGCTTCTATTTATCGTTATTCCTTTGCACGAGTACCGTTTGTGCAAGTTCAAACGAAGCTCAAACATCTTTTTGGTTTGATAAGACGTAGTTACCTAATTTCATTTGTCAATTCTTGTTTTAATATTCATAAATGTTGATACCAAAATGAATTTGGCTGTTTCATTTCTAACAACAATGCAAATGTCATTTTTTTCGTCAAATAATTATTTCTTAAGTGTTAGCAACGATTAAATACATTATACCCCAGGTAACATAAACTAATGGTGTATCCATATTGAAAGAAAATGCTCTTTTTCATTTCTAAGGAAAGAAGTGACTCCAAATTACCAAAAGCAGTGAAATTGATGACCGTGTATATTTTTTTGCAGTAAGGATTTAAAGAGGTAAGTTTTGCTATCCTGGAAGTATTTTTACGTTTCCGGATTAACAAATCATATTCAGATTACTTCTCAATTCCGTTGATGATTATCTGTTATTTTTATATTATCGTTGACGAAGCCGACAAGAAGTTGAGCAAAAATAATGCTTTAGGTCTAATGAATTGAATTTGAATGGATCCCGAATATTAGTATTAACTTTTATTATATTTTCTTGATAAAAATGAACAGATGTGAAACTAAAATCCCAATGGCGGAACAAATTGTGAAGGTCTTAATCTGACGTGTGGGTAACAGACTGCTGGTTATTCATTTGATTCTCAGGTAGGTTCGGCTGTACATCTATCTACAGAAACATTATCTTTGCATGTTACGTTTTTGTTGTTTCTTGAAGACAAGTCTTGTGCAAGAGGCCTCCGGTCCTTTTTTGAATTTAATATTTGTCGAAACAGTCATCTTGCCTTTGATGACAGATTAAACTAAAAGAGCATGTTGGACAATATCTAACACTTTTATATTTTGATTGTCAGATTCAAAATTCTAGACCACAGACAAACCAAATTAAGATTGTTGATGTTGAGTCTGATTTGGAAACTCAATATATGTTTCATCACGTTTGATGAAGTTTTTATTGAAATTAGTTGTGCTTAATTTTTCAGTATGTTTTGATGCGAGAGCCAATGGATTCAACAAAGTTGTGGACTTAAATTGTTTATCAATCAGAAAATTATATGGTTCCTGCGGAAAAAATTATCCGTTCGTGAAAGATAATGAGTTTTTGTTACCGACGACACGTAGGATTTGATTCCACGAGTTCCTTGCTGTCGATTGGGAAAACAAAAACACATGGTCCGCGAAAACTGCATAACATGCACAAACGATTTGTCTTATATTTATCTTTCGGAAATAAGGCGATGATAAAATAACTTGAAAATTGTAAAAAATAAACAACAGCGAGTTCTTAATCTTCCTGTATCAGCGGAAACAACCGAGCTCCATTAATTAACATAATATTGCTCACGACTCATGTTTTTTGCAGCCGAGAAAGATAACTATCTATCCAACAGTGTTGTCGACCTTAAAATTTAGCTATAGAGATGAAAATACGACTGCAAGTTCAGTATGATATACAGTACAACAGAACAAAAAGGTGTTGCTGTATATAAAACCAAATCTGACAAACCAATAGATCAACTTTCGTTTTGAACTTTGAAATTTTTCAAATGGAATCAAACATTGCTAGGTTACCCTATCCAATTAGTAATTTGGGGGTAAAATAATGGAACTGAAAACGCAGGATAAGTGAAGACAGGAAACGATTCGATATTGTAATTGTTATTAGTTTTAAAATTAAAACAAAAGTAGTTAATCCACTTTAACCAGAATATATTCTAATTTTTCCCATATGAATGTTGTTGGTTAACTTATCCAGCTACTTAGCGAATATCTTCGCAATCAAACTTTAAAAAACTGTACAAAAAGGCAAGGTAAACCAAAATAGAAATCGCAAAAATGAGACTCAATTTTGTTTCTTGTATGCTAACTGGATAGTTATCAGTGAATCTTAATATCGCAGTTTTTCTACGTTTAGATATTCGGCTTGAATCGAACAACAATTAGCACTGCTGAAAAGAGCACCCTAATTTTAACAAAGTCCAGGTTACCATCATTGTGTCATAAACACTAGTTAAGATACAGCAAAGTAATTATGGAACTTTTTGTAGATATTTGTATGTCGTTAGCCAAATCTTATCTACCGATAGGAAAAATTGTTTTCCCGCTGACATTGATATCAAAACCATCTTAGCATGTCATGGTTGCTATTCTTTTTGGTTTTTCCATCGGTTTTCACAAAAGCAGCTAATTGCGACAATTTGGAATTCTGCAACTGAATCATTTAAAACCTTCATGACAATTAATATTTTCAAAAACTAACCTTAAGTATTTAAATATGCAATATTTACCAACGTAATTATTTTGTTGTCTATTCTTTTTCAAAAAGATATTTCAAACAAATAGTTTGCTAACAACTTGCATTACTGCTATTCGAATTTCTAACGTAACACAATCTCAAAGCACAAGCAAAAGCAAAGCTCTTTCCAAAAGTTAAAAAAGCATTAATAAAGAATTGTAACGATAATCAGTGATCAATAAAAATATTAGGAGTTTTCCTCAAATTTATCGGGAAAGACGTTAAAACTAGAAATGTGCCAATCTAACGATGTTAGCCCATTCTGTGCGAATTGAAAGTGTATTCAAATCAATTAAGGTGATTTATGACGTCATTAAATCGCACAATCATAGTGCACAGACAAAAAACTCAAGATGACGAAAGTATGACGTCAGGATCAGTATTGTATTCTTTTGTTGGTTGAGTTGTTTTTAGTCCACCATTTTTCAAATACTGGCAGATATAATTTTGAGCAATGCCCCTGACATGCTCAGTTAGCAAAGATCAACTTCAAGCATCGTTTTGCCACTACTTTATAATTGTGCCTGTATATTGTGGTGGTCAGTTTTGCAATTAGATTGCTCAAAAACTGGTGTTCAAATGCAAAATTTAAAACAAACGTAACTAGAAAAAAAATGAAAGAAAAGCGATTTATGTATATACATGTTCTGACAAGGTCCCAAGTTGAATTCAACGTCACCTCAAAAACTCCAAACATTACTATTATCAATATTAACCAAACATTAAAATAGCAAGATTAGAGCTGTGAGCAAGAGATTAGTGACGTCATTGTTTTTACTGAAATGAAACTTAATATTAGATTGATTGATTGATTGATTGATTGATTGATTGACAAGGTCCTGGTTAGGTTCAATGTCACCTCAAATACTCCAAAATCAGTATCAGTATTCACCAAATACAGTTGATACAATTGATGGAGCAAGATTGAGAGCAGTCCATTACAAATAGTTATATTAGTTCAGGTGGAAAGCTGTTTCTGAAAGCAAACATGTAACCTGTCATTTATTAAGTTTTGTGAGAAGGAGGAGCAGAAGATATTCATAAATATTAAGCACGCCAGATTATCACGGCGTAGAGCTACATAGAAATAGCCAGAGAAAATAAGTTTTAACTAAATCTTAAAAGATTTAGAAAAATTTGATGTTGGCTCCTCGTTTCCACCACTATCCCACAAATTCAAATTTATCATCGCTATGATAAATAGAAGTCATATTCAAGGTGCCAATCTATTGTCTCAGTTCTTGAAGTTGTCAATAATGACGTCGAAAAATATTAGTTCACAAGGCATTCTAAAAGCAGTATCAATAGGGACTGGTAAACATGAGAGTCTCAAGGCTTCCAAAGAGCTATTCCTATTTAAATATTAAATCTAGTAGTTCACACTCTTTTTCAACTTTATCTCTTCGTTTTCTTATAAAATCCTGGAACATATTTGTACTCTATTTACCAGCTTGATTTGGCCTTCTAATGAAGCCGAAATAGAGCTTTGACAAATTACTGTATATACTGAATCAGATTTTGCTGTACTCAGCAAGATGATGTTTTTCGTTCAATTCTTCATAATACACTTCTTGAGATTGTCGGACATCTGGAATCTGGGCTCTAGTAAACACACTTTGGCACTTTTAGAAAACATTAACTCAAACAACGATTAGCATAGCTCTTTATAAAATAGCGTTTTATGGACTCAGTTGGAAAGCTGTTTAGAAAATGAAAAAGAATAAAAAGAATAAAAAGAGAGAAATACCTGTCATGTTCACTTTGAAAATTAGTTTAAAATACACATTTATTTTTCTACCTAGATCTATTTAATGATTAAAAAATTTTGATTTTTTTTTGTTTTATTCTATAAAGAATACGTTAATTTTCCAAAGTTTTACTTGATTCGGGATTCCAAAATTTCTCGTGCCTAATTACTGAAATTTGCATTCAATTCAATAAATCTATCAGTTCACATGTCAAACTATAGGGCATTGTTAATCACTTCATTTTCAATTTATTGACCTGATTTTAGTACATAAAATGAGTTCAAAGTCTAATAAAGAGTTGTTTCTTTAAACTTAATCCATTGTCATGTGTCAAAAATAGAACCAGATCGAAAAGCCAATACTGTTTATCTTGATCGGATCTTAACTTATCACAGCAAAAAATCGAAGCTCCGTGTGAAAGCAAGATTTGATCGACGTCAAAACTAAAAACCGCAATTTCAAGAAACGCTTATGGGTTTTTGCCATTCTAGAGAAATCATCGATAACCAAAGAGGCATTTGTCATGCTCTCGACTCCCATACTCTGTTAATCTGTTGATACATAGTGGTGAAAAGATCTTGTAAGGTTAGTGCATGTACTGAGATTTAATTAATTCTTTATTTTCTGCAATTCGGTAGCGATATAGATGGTCTAAGGCCTGACAAATCCAATTCAAGCATCTAAGAGAACTTAATGGCTTGATTAATGTGCTCGTATTTGTTTGTTACTCTGTGCAGAAAATCAGTCATACTGACATAAGGCGATAAAAAGACCTTCAGTTGAAACAACACAAGATTTTCCTTTAGTTTCCCTAGTAAAAATAACTCATTTGAAAGAGCTACAGAACTTTTGTAAGTTTGTAGGGAGAACATTGTGTGCAACTGAAACAATTATATTGATATAAGTTGATAAAAAAAACTTGAAGTGACACAAGATTCTTCCTTAGTTTGTTTCAAGTAATTAAAAGATATAAAAATAAAGCAGCAACATTCATTTAAAAGAGATACAGAAATTTGAAAACTTGTAAAGAAAAGATTTTGTGCAATTAAAACAGTTATACTGACATAAGTTGATAAAAAAAAAACGTCCCTGAAACGACACATGACTTTCTTTTATTTTCCTTCAAGTGACTGATAGACAGAATATCCGTTTGAGAGAGCTATAGGCCTTTATAAACTGTCAGTAAGAAGAGACTGAGTTGAACTAGAACAACAGCTTCAGTGAAACGAAACCTTGTCAAATGCGACGTGCGTGCGACGTTAGCTCAGTCGGTAAGATCGCGGACTGCTAACTTGAAGGTCCCGGGTTCAATTCCCGGCTCAGTCGGTAAGATCGCGGACTGCTAACTTGAAGGTCCCGGGTTCAATTCCCGGTCGGTAAGATCGCGGACTGCTAACTTGAAGGTCCCGGGTTCAATTCCTGGCCTGGCCATGGGGTTGAATATTTAGGTGACCTTCTTTCGCCACACCGTCCTTGGACAGGGAC
>JAOEHT020179499.1:0-19729 GCA_025448195.2 Parazoanthus atlanticus | reverse complement strand
GCGACCCCCCCCCCCCCCCCCCCATAAGACATTCTAATGCTACTCCGAAACGGTACAAGCTAACTTTCTCAAACCTGACTTCGCCTAGAATTTATCTACGGACAATTTTAGATTAAATTGGTGACTACGCAGCTCTCCTCGTTGCTATAACAACTGCATTTTTGATTGACACTTGTCAAAAAGCTAACTTTTTTTTCTAAAAGCATTATTTAGTGAGGTTGAAGCATGCTTCTTCCGTTCAATTAGTCTGTCGATAAGCCCTGCTGGTTTGATTAGTCGCAGAAATTATGTTTTAAAAGAAGCAAATAGTCTCTCCGGATAATATTATGTTTTAAGAGAAATGAATAGCATTTTTACCTTGATGTATTTTTGTACAAAAAATAGTATAAAACATGGGCAATTCACGACCCTGTTGGTCATCGTTTTAACAATTTCCATTGATTTATATCTCTTAGTCTTGTTTAATTGGTTTAGCGGGACATAATTCAAAATATTGACATGAAAGACCTAAATTATACACTAGAGACCTAAAAAATCAGGGAAATGATGTTACCAACCTCGAAGGCATTTTACTGCAAATTTGATAAATGTGGTGTTTGAAATAAAATGTGATCCGCAAAACATATTGAAGATCACTATTTTGCTATTAGAGCTTGAAAGTCGGTATATTGATAAGTGTGTGTCGTTTCATCTTCCGTGAAAACCGTCATATTTATTTACTATAAACCACTGCATTCATAACGCGTAGTAAACTCGCACGCAACATATGAAATGTATGAATAGCAAGGTTTATTTTAGATATATTTTTTTACCAACAAACTTGAATATTATTCGAACATACAAAATAACTAAGGCCATTAATAACCGTTAAAACCTTTTTAAAATTGTATAAAGTCACTTTTACTTCTCGCTTTAAAATGTTGTCATTTATTGAATACTTAGTTGAACGATAAATATCAATTTCGCTTTGGTTGAAATTTAAAAAAACAGAAAAGAGGAAAAGCTATTACTAATTTAAATATTTGATCGATTGCAGGGCGGTTTTAATAGCGTTTTGGTTTTTCTTTTGTGCAATATCTTTTATCGCCGAGCAAATGATTAGGGAATATAATGTACCAATGCAGACCAATGCAAGTGACAAGTTTTTTAATCGGGATTTGTAGCGGGGGAAGTTAGAGCATTCGTCCAACTTGAAGAGCGACATTACTTGATGTGTAATACCTAAAACATAAAATAGATTGTGTAGGTGTTAACGTTTGTGTTAGTTATTCAACAATTTGTCACTCGTTTCAAAAACGCCCACTACTGCTGATGATCACGGGGAAACACTTGAATCATCGTTTTCGCCATTTCCTCCACGTACAAACCCTGATAGAGCTTTCTCTTAGCAGTGAAGAACTGTGGTGGACACTTTATAACTGATACACGATTTAATATTTAAGAACCAGATAATTTTGGGAGAGGCTCGTTATTCTTGATTTTTTGACAAATTCGGCCTCAGATTGTTTCTAAGTTCTTATTCTTAAACTGTTCTAGTTGAAGAATTGCGCTAATATGGATCCGAGTTTGATCTTAACCTGTTCTTAATTTTGGCAAAACTGAGCCTCGTTGTTCCTATAAAGTTTACAACAATATCTTTGTTGATATCAGTTTATATTTGTCTGTTATTTCTGTTATTTCTGATATGCAGACGACTAATTCTTGACAGAAATATGTTTTTTGCACGTACACTGTGAACTGAAGCTTGTGCCTGACGTGTCATAGTTTTCCCTTTGTTGGTGTTGCTAGCCATCTGAAAACCCAAAGCTGTATTTCGTAGATTTTTTTCTAAAAAAATCATCAGAAAACGTTGCTTGCGAATAATAAATTCATGCTTTAAATTGCGTTAATTTACCACTTTCATATCATCTTCTAACATCAAACGTTTAGGCTTTAGCAGTACGCTGGGCTCAGTGATCAGCGTCAAGTTCTGGTTCAATTATCAGTAAAACGAAGTATTCGCCATTTAATTAGATACTATCTTGCATCATCTTAGGTCTTGATCAGGTATTATTGAAAAAGTATATGCACACATGAGTCACAGAAGATATAGTGTGAATAGGACTACTCAAAGTACTAGTCATAAGGCTACAACGAATGATTAAACTGAAAAGGATGTGTGTTATAGTCTACTTGGACTACTTGATCCGGTGGTGTCGAAAGTAAATTACATCGAAGAGCTTATCTTATTGTCGAAAATCGTTAATGCATATTATATCATCTTATATTTAGATTTTTAATTATACTTTTCGCTCTCGGCGTGCATTAGAAAATAGTGTTTGGGTTTTTAACCCTCAAGTGTTCACTGAGCCTTCGGTTAAAGTCATAAAGGTATTACTTTAATACCAAATTGTCAAAATGCCTGCTTTTTTATCTTTTACCGGACAAACGGGTGGAAGACCAACACGAGAAGAAATCCACACAGAGAGACGATCATTGCAGTGCTTATAAGTATCGCTTATATTGTGCTCGGCTTGGCTTGAGCTGCTCTGAGTTCACCGATGTGCTGACTCACTTTTTCATAAAAGGATATTTTGACCTTTCCCTACATTGTATACTTCTGTGGCAGCACGAACGTGATCTGCTCTGACTGGAGCTGTAATTACCGGATGTTTCAGAGATATCCAACTTCCTCACAAGACTCGCATTTTCTATTTACCGAAATTGTTATGGTACTTGGCCGCCCTAATTTGTTTCATTTCTGTGAAAACTCGTTTGCAACTGAGTGCATGACCGTCGTCACGACCATAAAGACAGATATAACTGTTTAGGGAACTCCGACTATACCAGTGTGTGCTACAGCCATGAAGAACTTACGGGATACCATAATATTATATACGAGAAAGATTTGTACAGAAAATACATTTTTGTTGTCTTTGCCAGGTTTCCAATAACGATTTGTAGAAATGAGCTTTTGTAAAGAATGTTCTTAAAAGGTTTAAGTGTGTTGACGTTTGATAATCTCTTCACTTATTAATTGATACCATCATGTTATCAGCCATCATGTGATCGTTGATCGTTTATACTTGGTCACGAAATGAAAGCAATAAACTACGAGTTAAGTGCTGTTTTGCAAGGGAAGCTGAGTAACATCGAGCACAATTCGAGAATAAAGTATTTAAACGTGGTTAAATCTCGAGTTAACGAAAGTAACCGACCCAGTAACAGTCGTGCTATTCTGTCAATTAAAACAATACTATGTTTCCCCTTTTTCTCCTGCCTTCAGCTTCTCATTATTTTTGACCCATTTTGTAACTTTAATACCTTGGCCATGGATCTCGCGCTAATATCGGGCTACTTACAACGAAGAAAGGTTTACTTGAAAGCGCAATCGAATGCAGACTCTTTCCGCGACTTCGCCTTCAATTTTAAACTGCAACTGCCCATTTTCAGCTTCCCGTTTTTTTTCGCGCAAGTTTTTTCTCTGTCAGCTTGGCAGCTACTTTTCCTGCTGTTTGCTTTTGTTTCTTTTTTTTTTATCAGTGTTTTAACCGGTAAGTTTTCACTGTAGGTTTTTGTGGTTGTTAACTTTATTTTTGCAAGAGTTTTGTTAGCGTTTTCTCGTTTTGTCATCTTTATGCCTTTCTTGCTCTGTTTTGCGGTTTGTTTCGTCCTTTTTGTTGTGAACAAAAGTGTTGCCTGACCGTGGGTTGACATTTGTGTGTCGATAAAGCTGAAATTCCGACCGCTCGCCATGCATTCGATAGAATGTTTGGCATTTTTCAGTTCTTTCTCTGACGTTAGAAACGTCAGCTCGGCACCTAACAACTCGTACCCCACTGCGATAGTACATTACATCATTTGATTAATAGTGCCGAATAATTCGCCTTCTTAATGAGGAAGGAGAACTGGCTTTACTAAAACGTTGCTGTGATTCTACATTTTCGATGTTTTAACTCATAGTGCAAGAAAACTAAATTACTTCACGAATCAATAAATAAAACAGAAGGGAACACCAAAAAAGTTTTTGGAACAAGGTGAGAGATTCCTTGTTTGGATCGTGATAATACATCAGTTACAAGCCGCATTGCATCAATCAGACTAGATGGAAACAAAGAACTGTGGAAAGCTTAAGACCATTCATGGAAGTTCTTCCCACTTCGAACACGAATAAACTGAGTTAAAGAAAGGTTTAAAATGTAATCTTCGACAAAGAAATTGCAGGAGGCCATGACAGCGATTTATCTAATTATCTTCGTCTTTTATTTACAAAAAAAAATCCAAAAGAAAACCGTGATTAGGCACCAAACCAATATCCAAGAATTGTTTAGAATATAGTGCTATCAGTTGCATTACGATAATAATAACTAAATTTAATTTTACAAAAGATCAAGGTTCGGTGTGATAATTTAGGGAAATCAACGAGTCTATTGAGTTTGAAACTCGGTAAGACAGGAAAGCAAAGTCTTGGAAATGGCTATATCAGACTGATCGGCACCTTAAAAAGATACATAACTTTCATGCAGAGATGGTTTGTTAAAAGGTCGAATATAAAAGGAATTACCTGGTGTGCACAAGAATAAAACACACCACATCTGTTTGAAAATTTGAATGCTTTTCGCCACGCACGATGTTGCTTTTCACAGAACAAAGCACTGTTATATTTTTGGTCTGTATCTTTGTCTTCTCATCGTGCATAAAACACAACAATCCCTACAACGTTACAGCATTCTGAGAAAGAAAACTTTGTTTCAGATTTCAGCAACACGTACAGATTCACAGCCTCTCTATAACGTGTTTAGAGATAGCACACTTTGATACACTAATTGAAGAGACATTTTTAGAATTTTAAAACTGGGTAAGTCTGCTATAAAAAGAACAGCTTTTCAAAATTTTAATGAGTATTACTAAGTGTTAATCGATGACTCCAAGGTATAAGAACAAACCCATTCCATTTGTTTTAAAAGCCGTCACGGATGATAAGCATACAATTTTCTTTGTGCTCTCAACAAAATATTTCACTTTATTAC
The DNA here is from genome assembly GCA_025448195.2 of Parazoanthus atlanticus. Lineage (NCBI taxonomy): Eukaryota > Metazoa > Cnidaria > Anthozoa > Zoantharia > Parazoanthidae > Parazoanthus > Parazoanthus atlanticus. The sequence goes on along the minus strand of JAOEHT020179499.1, from coordinate 14,720 downwards.
GAAAATATTTCTTACTATTTGCAGTTTTTCGTTCTAAAAGTCAAAGACTGCGAATTTCTTTGGCGAAACGTGTCAGTGCCTGGATTATAATGTTAAGAACGTGCACCGGAGGTTTTCCACTTGTTAGAGTCAGGAAAACGGTACTTTAGCTAACAGTAAAACGTCTGTCAATCTTTACAACCTCCCTATCAATTTCCACGCTAAGCACCCGCAGGGCCAGAGGAACTGTATAGAGCCGCTGGCTGTGCGGAGGTTAGCTAAACGAAAGAGTGGGCGCAATTAAACAAGATATTTAAAGTTGGGTGATCTGCCTTGAAGAGCTCCACACTAGCGTCAACCCCTCTTGGATGAAACATGTACGTTTGTGGCCTCTGCGTGGTTCTGCTGTCATTTTTGGTGGCATGCGCTGATGGTAAGCGTTTCAATTAAGTGTCCATACAGACAATAGTTTTTGTTATAAAGATAGTTTTAACGAACCATAGATAGTTTTGGAGGAAAACATACTTGAAAATTTAGGACATGACGTAGATCATCCACCAAGTTTGTGTTGTAGCTTTGTTTAACTAAGAATACATCGTTGCATTGCTACATTTGAAGAATAGCGATCATTCCTGTTCGATTTTTCCTACAGAACAATTTCTTGTTAACAAGCAAGGTTCTTCAAAGGCGAACTTAGAAGCCGAAGTTATCCCAAAACCCCTGTCCCTATAATGTCATATTCGCCTAAAAACCACTTTATTCTTCGGAAAAATTTAGTTTCTTTTATCTGTATTGAAGAAGAAAGTAAGCCCCTGAAGTACCACTCTGAGGTGACCCTAAAAAGATCATATCAACAACATTTTTTGAATAGGACTCACGTTTCTGCTTGAGGGAGGACTACATTTGTTCTGTATTTTTTCACTAACGTGTTTCTATAAGGAAAAAATTATGACAATAGCATTATTTGGGGATTTTTTCGAGCCACCGAGTCTTCCTTATTTCGGAGCTGCCTTTCACAATTGCACTGTGAAAAATGCTGTGTAAGTATTTGTGGCAGTTTCTTGTTTGACTTAATTATTTTCCTGCCTTTTCTCCCCTAAATTTAGATTTTTCTTTTGCGGTGAGCGTTAGTTTCTATGAGCAACCGTGTCCACTATTATTCCAATTCCTCATCCTTTATTACGAATCAAACCAGCGGGTAAAACAGGATTCCTTCTCATCCGTTTCCGCTACCGTATCGTGAAAAGTACTGTCACTATCGCAAGTAAACTTTGGTTTCAAATAAATGCCAGCGATAACCAATATTAGTGTTATCGGTTTACTAAGCTTGTTTAATATTTTTATTTTAATTATTGTTTACATTTTTTTCAAGATCTGTGTCGGGTTACTCCTTATACCAATACCAATACAACGTTAAACAGGGGCCATTTAAATTAGAGGAGAGGGGGCTAAAATTCACCCCCGCCCCCTTCTCCCCTTCCTCTTCTTTGGTAACCGCCCTACAAAACGAGAATGCAATAGAAAGTACATCGGAGGCCCAGTCCCTACTTTCAAGAATGTCTGGTTTTGCTGCCACCACCCCAGCTTCCTTTCTAAATGTCTTGCTGATCGAATTCTGATTTGTGCCATTACCATTGTATTGTATACATGGACCATAGCATCGTATATTGTTGTGAAACCCTATTATAAACCTTGGTTACAACTGTAGGAAACTTATGCAATAAATAAAGTTCTGGCGAATTTACGTGAACACATTTATGTTTCTCAGGTTTTCGCAAATTAATGCTAATGGCTTTTTGCCGATTTCAGGACAGACAGGTTTCCTGTTTCGATCAAGATATGGTAAGTGGGGAAACTTACATTTCATTTGAAAATCGCTAAACTGTTGCTGTTGATGTTGCAGTTTTTTTGTAGTTTCTTATATTTTAAATATTGTTTTAAGTGCTAATAGTTTTTCTAACAACATCGAGTGCATGTATGATAATTTCTAAAGAAATATGTTTTGTGATACGCTTTTTTCAAATTTTGTTAAAATACGGTTTTGTCAAGTTAAAAAATTGCTTATCCTAGAATTTTGCCATTGTTTAATCGAGTTTTCTAACATATCAGAAAAGCTACGCGAATATTCAGATACATAAGCAAAATTAATAACTTTCGATTAGCTATTGTAAAAATACTTATTTAAAATACAACTTTCGATTAGCTATCGTAAAATTACTTAGAATATAAGATCATGCTAGATTTGAAGTGAGCATAAAAAGTGCCTGTGGAACTTGATTTATTCTGTCAATGTTAGGTTGTTTGAGGAAATTGCTGAAATCCACTGTAATGTTTGATTATTTTTATCAACCTACGCATTGTTTCCAGCTTAGTGTTTGTGTAATTTTTGGTTACATTGAATTATACAATTATGTGGATTCTAGTTCGTGATTCTAGTCATTTGTGCGTTATCAAGTAGTTGTAAGGAAAAGAGGAGCCACAGACTGTGCATTAGTTAACTTTCTATACATTACCGGCTTAATTATTTACTCTTATGTCTGAAGTGATTTTTAAAATCCTAATGCGTCTTGCTTCCTCGTAGTTTTGTAATAATCGCCCACATTCAGTTATTGCCATGCAGTAAGACTTCCTTTTAGCGAAAAGATTCCTATTGTCTAATGCTGTTCTCGCTAATAGCTTTTGTGAGCCCAACATGGGGTGTAGACTGAAAAAAGAACGACAAATGAAAGAAAATAAACAATTTCTCTCCTCCAAGTTGCCATAAAGTTTTACATGTTGTAGCCATGTAATTCTGTAATACAAGTAGAATGACGATAGTAGCAATAACGATAATAGTAATAAGAATGATGGCAAGAATGATAATGGTAAGGATGAAGAAGAACGAGAACAACGAGAAAAACAATAACAAGAAGGAGAATAAAAACAAGAACAAGAATAAAAAGACGAAGATGAACTGAAAATGAAGATGAAGACGAAGACGAAAATGAAGATGAAGACGAAGGCGAAGACGAAGACGAAGACGAAGACGAAGGTGAAGGTGAAGGTGAAGGTGAAGGTGAAGGTGAAGGTGAAGGTGAAGGTGAAGATGAAGATGAAGATGAAGATGAAGATGAAGATGAAGAAGAAGAAGATGAGAACAAGGACGATAATACTAGGATCAAACTCTACATTTTTCTTGAATGAGTGATATTCATATCAGCAACGAACTCTGTATTTATACGTTGGTGAATCAAACACCTAGGCCCGGTTGTTGGATGTCAGGATTGGCGGTATACCCATGCAAGGGTTAAAACGTAAATCCACCATTCGCTTTACTTCCCTACACATTACCTGTTGGATTACCTATTGCCATTCAGACTGTTTAAATATTGGATTAACCCTGCATGGGTTAAATTTAATCCAACTTGGAACAACCAGGTCCAGAAGTATAGGACCTTAATTGAAAGAAATAGTTCAGATACGAATTACGAAAATCTTACAATTTCAGCAGTCAGCTATATCATCAAAATATAAATTGTGACAAAAAGATATTTATACTCAGTCTATATTTTGTTAAATTTCGAACATTACCTTATTTTAGATAAATGAAGTTAAAATAGTATGCCACTGTTCTCAATCATCCCGGCTCCCTCAGAAATGTTTTAACCTGTAACATAAGTAGAACAATGATTTAACATAAAACAATCAGGGTTGTGTTTTACTCGCGTCTTTTCTTGTAGCTCGATCATATGCAAAGAAAGCCTTGAAGATGCACAATTACTTCCGAGGTATCCACAAAGCCAATCCGTTTAATCTGAGCGCGAGACTAAACGCGGACGCCATGTCCTACGCCAGAAAGCTTGCCGGTTTGGAAACGACGGTCGAGGAGAATCCTCTTGAGCGTCAACAACAGGGGCAGAATGTTGCTATTTGGTGCGCCAAGAAGGGAAAACTAGCCGCAAAGAGCGCAGTCAGGACCTGGTAAGTTCTTCTTAACGTTGAACTTTGTCTTCGTTAAATTATCACTGCTTTCATTTGTACACGGCCTTCGAAACGAATCTATAGTCTAGAGTTTAGTTTACATGGCCTGAAGTGCATGGCCACTCGATTGAGATCACTATAACTGTTTAGTGACCGTATCTAGATGGGGCAACAAAGACCGTATGCTGCTTTTCGTGTAGCACATGTAATTGAACAACACCAATAGTGAACGCCTAATTGCAAGGATCTTACCAGTTTTCTATAAAAAGGACCAAAAATTTCATGTTTAGGCAAGCAACTGTAATTAATCTTTTATTAATGTAGTCATTCTTTTCATTTAAGGGCGCACTTTAGTTGGAGCCAAGTTCTGTTGTGTTGTCCCTCGCCGTGATATTTTTTATTTATATTTTTTTATTTTTATTGAATAAATAGATAAATTTCACGATGAAAAATCCGCGAAGCTAAATGACAGAGTTTGTTCGTGAAACGAATCCTTATTCCTGAGGCTACACAGCCTAACAGTTTATGTTGGAAAATCCTGTATTTATACACTAAGTTGCACTTTTTGGGCACAGGTTGACAAGAATTGTGCTGTTTTTCTTCAAAATATCAATCGAGATCAAACTCCGTGACACCTTAAATATGCATGTGACGTCATCTGACCGGCCATGAGTGCTACAGATTCTACAGATCAACCGACTGCGTTCCTAGAGACAAATATATCCAATCACGACACACAAATTTTCTGGCTTGTACATTCTGTGGTTGGAGCAGCGGCTCTGTTTAAGCCAAAATTTGATTAATGGAACCCAAACTTCAGAGCGACGTAAAGTCCTGCCTCGAGGATCGTGCGTTAACGACGGTGGTAAATTTGATCTCGGGAATCCATTCATGCAGTATGGCGAAATATTTTGTTCTAACATTTCAGTTCATCATCTTTTAAAGTTTATTGTTACTTTATCTTTAAAGTTATTGTTATCCTCTTCAAATCTATATCTTGACCAATTTTGTTTTTTGCACGGAACAACACAGCTTTGCGGTATGCCATTCGTGGAAACCGATTAAATTCAGGAAGAAGTTATTTACCAGAAACTGGTGGTGCGTCAATTTGGACGCATTACTTTCTTGACTTTGCATCCAAAACAACAATTTCACTCTTCTGTTTTATAGCGTACTCATATTACTCTGTGTAAATTCTTCCAAGCCTACGTGTACAACACACGCTCTTTTATGAGAACAACACTTCCCAGAACACCGAGATTAGCTTTAACTTTTCGCAGATTTTAAGAACGATTTAAACACAATCTCAGGCTTGCACATGGTGGATGCCCATCTGTATCAGTTTTAATATGTGTAGAAAAAACAGTTTTGACTGAATTTACCAAAGAAAATTAAGAACATTAAACCTCGGTCTTAGCCTCGACCAAAATTACGAGTTCTTATTTTTGAAAACGCTCGTTAACCAAACTTACATTTCCCAAACTTGGACATCATATCGAGGCTGGTGTTGAGCAAACACTGATAGAAACCTTCGTGAGTTATTTTCATATAAAGATCAGAGGGCTTCATTCACATCTCTAACAATGGAAGCACAGCTTTGGTATCACTGTCAAGCAGTCTTGGTTTCACGGCTTTCAAGCGTATCTGCTCTTGGGTTTATAAATATTTCCAAGTTTTAGTCGTTACAAGTTTTGTTTGTTTGTTTGTTTGTGATTAGGGATCCAAACGCTTACTGACAGGAGCATATTCTTAATTGATATCTTATTTGTTAGCAGAAAAGTTTCCTTGTGTGCTGAGCTAATTTACATTCGCGCACCTGAAACTAAGGGATTATTACAAGTCGAAGAATTATGGTAACTGTAAAATGCTGCATCTTCTTATTTCAAGGTACAGAGAGGTTTGCAATTATGACTTCACCAGAGCGAAGTGGAGCCCACGGACACGCCATTTCACCCAGCTGGTGTGGAAGTCATCCAAATTCCTGGGCATTGGAGTGGCTTACAACAGGAGCTGTACATACGTAGTGGCTCGCTACCAACCCGCCGGAAACATGCCGGGCTTCTTCACCAAGAACGTCCGCAAGGGAAACTTTGACCGGAGAAAAGCTTGCAACGATAGACGTCGGCCATTTTGGTTTCAGTAACACTTTGTGTCAACCATAGAAAAGATACCGTAAATCTCTGCACCGTTTTCTCCTCTTTGTATATCATACCTAATCCATAACATGTCTCCCCCTGATAGTTGGAAACCGCTACGTCTATAGAGCTCAAACCCGGTATGAAGGTTACAATGCTTTTAGATGAATTACTCATTTGTTTCTTTTTAAAAAGTCTTTAATATTCTACTTCCTCAATACTTAATATTTATATAGGTTACAATATATTTATTTCATCTTGCGCGCAACAGTTTATCGTAGGTATGAGCAGCAAAAATTTGTGTACTATCTTGACCGCGATTGTTGAAATGGTTTGTAGATATTTTATTTTTCTATCCACGGTGTTTTCAATCTGAACTTTCTGTGTAAAACATAAGGAAGCTGGAGGAAAAGCACAGTTTTCACAATTCTTGGCGCTTGTATATTAGGACTGTCCGTTCAAATTCCCGCCTCTCAACTGTAATTACACTTTCAGAAGTATTAGCGGTATCTACGACTGGGATCTTAAGGAAAGTGCACATAATATTCTGTCATATGACTTTAAAATCAGTTACAATTAAAGCAATGTAAATCGATTAGAAAAACTAAGGGAGTAAGTGGCAGGGAAATAAAATACATAAATATTTGTAAATTTATTTGGAAAGATTTATTAAGAAGGGCAACAAATGTTCTTTTTTATGGTCATTTAATTGCGAAAATCTACGGTAGAACACTACCCAAGGCCTCTTCTTACGGTAACCTTCCCACCAGAACACTACCCAACCCTCTTCTTATAGCATCCCCCCGAACATCAGTATCCTGACATGTTCCGATCATACACTGCCAAAAAGGAGCACACTTTGTTTTTATTCTTTTGCTCTTCGGTCTACAAAGGAACACAGAAACACGGCGGTATTTTTTTAGAACGCATTTTCCATTTCTTAAACGCGACAGGCCAGATTGGCTTTTAGCCGAGCAGCTCAATTCTCATATTCCGGCTCGCACGAGCTCGTGCGAATTTGGTGAGTCCGGTTAAGGTGGGAAAAATCAAAAGCGCGCGTCGTGTTTTCACCTTACAATTTAGAACCGGCTCTCTGGAGCCGGCTGGACCCAGCAAATTCAAAACAGTCTTTTCACATTGTTGTTGCGCCAGAACCGTGAAAAAGGTCGACTAAATTTGTATTTAAACGGAAAATATCGGCAAAATCGAATCGAGATCATGAAACAATTCACGTCATTTCCAAGTTCATCTCCTCGGCAAAAGACAAGACCAGAAACTACTTACCTGTATTCACCTAAAGCTGTAGTTTTATCTGTTTATTCCCATCAAGAAGCGAATGCAAAGAACAACATGACGTGTTCTTCTATTAATTCAGTCTTTTTTTTGCGGGCACAAACTACACGGAAGAGCACCAAGACCAACGTTCATTTTTCGAATGACAGAAAATTATGATCATATTACTTCATCATGCAATAATTGTCTTGAAGTGCAAAATATTGACGGAGATCTAAGGCAGTATTAAGTCGAAGATTTTGCATGTGTTTGCTTAGATCAAATACATGCATAAGCGAATTCGAAACGTTTACAAGCTAATGATCATCAGTGCAAGTTGTATACTGGTCAGCGGTTTGTTCAGTTGTGACTCTGCTAGTTCTGAGAGGGTGGCCTGGCGCTGACTCTTCAAGTTAACGGGCACCATCCATGAAGAACTTTCGGTCGACGAACCACATTTTTAAAATACTTTTAATATATTTTAAATACAGAGAAAATTACAAAAATTTGGGACGTAAGGTGGCAGCAAATCACACTGGTTATAAACTTGGTGGGTGGTGCCATGAATTGGAAACTTCCAACAAGTATTAGGGTCACACTACCTATTTTTGAGTAAAAGAGCTTGTACGCTGAAAGGGATAAATCTGAGAAAAAAAAACTTTTGTTGATTACCACTTTGAGATACCATAACTTTTCGAAAATTAAGATGGTGCCAAATCCAAAACTTATGCGCCCCAGCGGACTTTTTCCGCACCTTGTAGTCGACATTGGCGATGAAAGTGTTAAAAAGACTATGTGAAAAAGAAATGTTTTTACTCTTTAAAAACTGTATGGGAAAAGGTAAAAAATTTCAACCGAAGGCCGGGTTGACCGATAAAAAAGCGTTTTCATGGAAATCATCTTGCACTTATCAAATGATCGACCCCTAATCTCTCAAGTGGGAACCAGGTTTAAGCCGATCACACAGTATACGATGGAAGAAAACAAGATAATTATTAATATTGGACAATAAGTCAGGAGGAACGACTGATGTCGTTGAGCGTTGTGACGCTAACTTCTGATAATCAACGTTGTAACGCTATCTTTTGATAATCAACGTTGTAACGCTATCTTCTGATAATCAACGTTGTAACGCTATCTTCTGACAATGGAGATGTCGATTTGGTTTCATATACATTACACTGTTCCCCCTATCAAGTTTGACTCAATTTGGAACTGTTTGGTGTTTGCTACGAATGATCACACCAACAGTCACTTGAAAACAAGCCGGGCGAGGTTGCATAACTTGATAGTGATATTTCAACAACAACAACAACAACAAGAAGTTTATTTGTACCCTCCACATATATACAAGATTTTTTTAAAAATGTTAATAATAAAGATAATGAGAAGGGCACTGGGGCACAAATATACTCGCCCAAAATTGCGAAACTATAGTTTCAACATGCACATGTACTTTTGAAGATGTGCTATTGCTCTTCCACTCGTTAACGTATAATGGCGGTAAAATGCATTGCCAGTATGCTATACCTTCAGTGGTCAAATGTTTTCGTCCTTTTTTCATCTGTTCGAGACATCGTGATCGGCCATCATACCCTAATTAAAATGTTAGTGATATCAAATCAAGCGAACGAGCTGCCATAAGGACGCACAGTGATTGACAATTATAAAAATAAACAGTTGCCGGTTACACCTTCGATTATCTCCGATTTAAAGTTTAGCAATTATACACTGCCACCTATTTGAGTTATTACTCAGTTTTATCATTGTCTCGAGAACATTTTCAATCATGGAAAAAAGTTCGGAACATATCCGTTTTTTAATAAATCGTTGAATACTGAATTAACTGTACAATTACTGTGAGTCTATCTATCACTGATCTCATCTTTTTGCGTTTTCAGTCGCGAGTCTGCTTGCGCAACATCTGAGGTTGGACTAATAAATAATAATGAAGCCATTTTAGGGGCACCATACAGAGTCTCGGTGCTCTTACAATGATGAAAAGACTAATGAACGGTTGCAATATATTACATCTTACAGTAGAATTGTTGATAGTAGAAACTCTATAAATTCTATAAATATTACCTATAAAAGACCCTAATAATAAGGGCTAATATAATGAAGTGAAAATATATATTGAACGTGATTTCACTTGCACAAACACTGCTGAGTCATGATATGGGGACTTATCGGACTTGCCAACAGCCAAAATAACTTGCAGTGTCGTGACACTCTTGTCTTCTCAGAAACGAGTTTCGCAATCTCCTCAAATTGTTTTTAGCCTCACGCTAAAAATTTCGGATTGTAATTGTCGCATATTCATCATCGGAAATAAAGAAAATATAAACGTGTTTCTAATCAATTTGTCCTCTAGATTTAGAGCTATCGAAATCTGCGAATAAACGTACACGTGCACCTGTCGGTTTAGCCACAAGCCTTAACATGACACAGACTCCCTTAATTCCTTGGGTTGATCCTTGCTCGTATTAATGAGCACACAAAGGTTAGCTAGTGTTAACTATCGTCTGATATGATGACGTGTCTTTTCAGATCAGACAAGTCCGATTTCAAGAGTGTAGAAATAGACGTATAATAGTTCTCTTTTTGCTTTTTAAACTTAACTCTTTGTCTCCATCGTTTAATTTGTACTCCGATAAGAAATTAAAAAAAGAAAATATTTTGTCCGCTCTTCCAAATTGTTTTGTTGAAATAACCTCCCAGAGCGAAATAGCATACCACCGTAATGGGGCAAGATCCTCTAGTACAGCTGCCCTCGTACTATGGAAATTGAAACTGCGCAGCCCAACAATGATATCACTGAAATAAAAGTCACTAAAATGTGTACATACATACATACGTACGTGCGTACATACATACATACATACATACATACATACATACATACATACATACATACATACATACATGTGTACAAAGTGTGGCTGTTCACTTGGTTCAAAAGAGCTCAATATATTAAAACGCAGAGCATAAGTATAAAATATTAATAATATGAATGAAAACGGTTAAAACATGTAAAATCGGCTAAAATTGGGTAAAATCTGTAACTCAGAGTTTCACGCTCTAGGGCGATAATCAGTGAACGCAGTGCAGCTTACTCCATGAAATGGTCTGTTGTGAAGCCTGGGAATGCATACAGTGTCGGCACAAAGCACTGCAATTTATGCCTCGCAGAGAAATTTTGAATCTTAAATGCCAACAAAAATATCTTATTAAACGAAAGATCCGAACTAATTTCGAAATGCCGACATGAGAACAAACTTTATGCGTGTAACTTTAAACCTGCTCAGCAGAAACTCTTTTAGTCTGATGATCGCCCTAGAGCGTGAAACTCTGAGTTACAGATTTTACCCAATGTTAGCCGATTTTACATGTTTTAACCGTTTTCATTCATCTTATTAGTATTTTATACATACATACATACATACTTACATACATACGTACACACATACATACATACATACACACACACACACATACATACAACATACATACATACATACATACATACACACATACATACAACATACATACATACATACATACATACAACATACATACACACATACATACATACATACAACATACATACATACATACATACATACATACACTCAATCTGCAGACAGTACTGTTTCGTCCTTTGAGGACTCATCAGTGCAGCTCAGAGAGGTATATATGCATGTAGGTATGTACAAACATGACGGCTGTCTACTCGTTAGACGAGCATGACCGGCTGACTTTAATTTGTTATTGTCGGTCATGACACCGGCAGTGACTTTTGAAACCAGCAAATGACTTGCATACTCTTCCACAGACACAGCAAACAAAATCTTTCGGTTGTGTCATGTCTTTGTGTTCTTTGTCAGAGCCGGGGGCCCGGTGCACCTTCAGGTGCCTTGCTAGACAAGATCGACTTTGCAGACTTTCCGCACTCTTCACATGTCAGATGATTGTTGTCAATGAATGGTCTGTCAGCATGGCTACGCCGATGACTGGATAGGTCTGCGTTTGACAGACATACTCGTCCACACTCTTGGTAGACAAACTGTGACACGTCTGGGTCGATATTACCACCTTTTCTGACTGCTCTCTTTGTTTTAGCCCAGGTATTCGCATTGTCTTGGAAGTAACGGGATCCACTAGCCTAAACACCATCTTTCTCCACCTGTTTCTATTACACGCCACCATTTCCTGGTTGGGATCGTCAATTTTACACAGTGCTAGTGAGTCCTTGACACAGTCTTTGAATCGTTTCTTCGGCTTATGCTGTGGGCGGGAGCCAACAGATAGTTCCCTATAGTCATTGAGCAGCTGCTTAGGAATGCGGTCGTCATCAAGCCGTATGACGTGACCACCCAACGCAGCCGTATGATGCAGAAAGACCTATCGAAAGATCGAGAACGCCAATTTAGTGAAACGTACATACATACATGCATATATACATACATACATACATACATACATACATACATACATACATACATACATAGAGCTCGGTGAGTTGCACATTCTTAAAACAATGCTCGATACGCTGACGTAGAGCGTAAAATAGATACTAGAAGTTACCAATGGTAATGTGAGTGCTGCGAGTTACTAACCATAAAGGTCAAAAAGTAACAAGTAAGATGTTTTCATCAGTACAATAAGGAAAACAGGTCATCATGTACATGTATGAAATATTTCAGCAATCCATGCATGAAAGGTGGAATTGTACGGTCACATTTGATCAGCTTTATAGTTCATGCTTCTTACTTTCTGCAAACCTAATTATGGAATTTACCTTTTTGCATTCTATTGTGAACTATTGTATTTCTTACAAGTTTAATGGCACACATTTCCAAAGTGGCACAGCGGTAGTGTTTTGGGCTTGCACACATGATAAAAGACACTAATGTTAAACGCTGGTGGAAAGAGATCAAGGGAATCACAGGGCAAAGAGACTCTCATGACTGGTTTTACCAGATGCTTAATGACACCATAACTTCCCCGGCTGTACTTGGTGAGCACTTTAACAACTTCTTATCAGATCTGACGGCGCATTTTAGTCCCCTGGAGTCTAGTTCTGGAGTCATCCCAGAGGTCCCAAACGAATTTCTTGTGGACGTGAACAAGACCTATAGAGCCCTGCGTCAAATCAAATTGAACAAGTCTCCCGGACCTGATGTTGTTCCTAACAAGATCTGGAAGGAGTTCGCCTGGGAATTAGCATCTGTTTTATCGGACATATACAACACCTCCTTAAGACAGGGCGTGGTGCCATCACAGCTGAAAGAGTCCGTGGTGAGGCCCCTCCCGAAATGTTCACCACCAAAAACGATTGAGAACGATCTGAGACCCATAACCCTCACATGCCAAGTAGCTAAGTTAATGGAAGGGTTTACATTAGACTCTTTATATAACCAAATAGTAGATAAGCTAGACGATAAGCAATTTGCTCTGCCAGGCAAATCTTGTTCTCATGCTTTAGTCTACTTACTCCACCACATTTTTGCGTCACTCGACAGGGGTAACTGTTTTGCGCGTATTCTTTTTACTGATTTTAGTAAGGGTTTTGACCTCGTGGACCATAATGTCCTGATAGAAGAATTACGTTCTCTGGGTGTCCACGAGGTCCTCGTTAGATGGGTGGGGTCGTTTCTGTCTGATAGGTCTCAGAGGGTGTCATTATGCAATACACTATCTCCTGCAGTCATACCACGGGGCGGTATCCCTCAGGGGACAAAACTCGCGCCCATACTCTTTGCTGTCCTGGTGAATAAGTTAACTAGTAACTGGAATCTAAGAGCAAAATATGTAGACGACCTAACAATAGTTGAGATCATTCAGAGGTATTCATTCAGCATGCTGCCCCTAATAGCCAATGAAATCGGCACTTTCACAGCGGAACATGGCATGCGGTTAAATGGCCCTAAATGTAAAGATATGCTTATTGAGTTCCTCAGGTACAAGCCCTTTCCAACACCCCCAATATACATCAATGGCTTGCCCATAGAGCAGGTTTCTACCCATAAGATACTAGGGGTGTACATTGCGTCTGATCTGTCGTGGAGCCACCATTGCGAATATATTGTTAAGCGTGCGCGCAAGCGTCTATATGCGTTAAGGGTTCTGGTTAAATCAGGTCTATCAAGTCAAGAGGTAGTGCAAGTGTACTGTAGCCTAGTACGTTCTGTCTTGGAATATGCGTCCCCAGTCTGGGCTGGCTTGCCCGATTACCTAAGTGATCTGGTTGAATCCGTTCAAAGGGAAGCTCTGCGCATTATTCTACCAAACCTAAGTTATGATCAGGCGCTTGTTCGTTCGGGCCTGCAGACACTGTTAGAGCGCCGAGGTCAAGCTTGCGGACGCTTTGTTCAGGCATTATCGGTATCATCATTTCCCTGCATTGCCCGTCTGCTTCCCGAACGAGCAAGCGTCAGCCATGGATACAATCTCCGCTCGGGCACAGCTAGGCAGTACGTCAACAACAACAGACGTCTGCGCACTGATAGGTTTATTACTTTCAAGTACGGATAATTTTTATTTTTTTTCCTTGTATGTTTTTCAATCTTTTGCTACTATGCATGTTCAAGTTACTGACCCCTTTTGTAATTTTGCGATTTATGCTACCAAAAAGTGAAGAAACACACTATTATATTATTATTAAAATACCGAAACATGAAGAAGAGTTCCAAAAGGATCTGCACCAGGTACTATTACAATTTTTCTTCAATTAAGAAGCACTGTGTGTGCATATATAAATATAATTACAAATATTTTTATCCGTCTTACGTGTTCGATGGTTCTGGATACAAGGTCGTACTTGATTCAACTTTTCCTTAAAGCGGAGGATTCATCGCGACAGTTGCAAAACTCATTTAATACTCTCATAAGTGTTTCTGTGTTCTGTATCTCATACATGGTAGTGCTCTCATCCACAGTCCAGTTTAACTATATTTCCTTTCACTTTGACTTACTTCCAACAGTCTTTCTTTATTCTTTGTTCTTCTGTCGTTTTACTTTTTAATGGCATGGGTGCAGTACACGAAATCCAGATATTTGTTATGCAGATAAACGAAAACTAAGTCGATAATCAATCTTCTTTATAGCTTTCTGGGCAGCCTTTGTAACCTTTTCTCCTGATTTTTTATCCTTTTCAACCTCTTTGATAACACCAACATCGACTTTCTGCTTCATGTCACACACAGCAAATTGGCCCAAAGGTGGATAATCAGAGAATAGCTCGACAACCATTTGCTTGGATGGACCAAAGCACACAAATTGAAAGGGCATATACTAATTAACAATCATGCCAAGTTTAAAACCAAACGGACAAGGCATATTGAAAATCATGGGGAGGGGGGGGTTTCAACG